>BSBK01007308.1:20000-81451 GCA_027943335.1 Chamaecyparis obtusa | reverse complement strand
TATATTATATATAAAAAATTTACATAATACCCCTTAATACCCCTTAAATTATATATATATATATATATATATATATTATATATATATATATATATATATATATATATATATATATATATATATATATATATATATATATATATATATATATATATATATATATAATTTGTACATATATTTATATAATATAAAATATATATGACATACAATTTAAAACCCCTAAGATATTATAATATAAAAGTATATAAATTAATATATAATTATATATATAATACATATTCAAACATTATATACAAAAGTTCAATTTTTTCATATACTCCCGTCATTTTTTCATACTTGGGAAAATTGGGTACCCAATTTCCCCGATTTCAAAAGTTCAAAATTTTCATATACTCCAGCCGTTTTTTCATACTCAGCAAAATCAGGTACCCAATTTCATATCGGGTACCTGATTAGGCTTGTGCTTTGGTGGCAGGTTTTCCCAGGTGTATTGACACCCAGGCCTACTAAAAAGTCAACAAGCGCTTTCATGCACTTTTGGATGAGTGAAAAGTGAATATTTTTCACATCACCACTTTTTGGCCCCTCATGATCTTGCACATACCCGATATCCAAGTCTTTTAGCTTGGGAATCCACATAGCTTTTGATCTTTTTATTTTTCTTCAAGAGGTTCTTGATTGGGATTCTTGTAGGATGGAGTTCAAGATCCAATTCTTCTTTTTATTTGATTATCTCTTTTTCTTTTTTTGAAGACCTTTGTGGTCTTTTGAACATTGCCTTCTTTGCTTTGTAGTCACATGTTGATTAGACGGGATACAGTGACTTTGAGATATAGGTGGATGTTAATTTTTTTTATGTTAGAAATCCAAGTTACTTCCAAAGACTTGGGAATCATGGATGAAATAGATTGTTATGATTGGTTTGGGTGAAAAGATGGAGTGGGAAGTGGGCGTGCCACTTATCTCAGGGAGGAGGAGGAGGAGAGAGAAGTTGATGGGATGGGCTCAAGTGCAAAGATATCAACATCATTCTCACCATTGATGAATAAATCAGATAAATCAAGAAAGTTATCTTCCATGAAACATTGTTGATCATGAATCGTCCCAGAAGAGTTAGATAAGTTTAGAGGAATATTATGTGAGCCTAACTGAGATGGTCGATTCTGAGAGCTAGGTCCCTCTTCAAGTGGGAATAGTGCATGAATAGGAACCATTTCAATTTTGGACCTACCAATATTCTGTGAAGCTATAATAGGATGGGGTCTTATGTACCCATGAATGGCAGGAGCAGCTGAAGTGCCACTTGAAGTAGATGGCCTAGAAGCCATAGGAATGATCTCCACAAAAGGATGGAAAGGATCATCATCAGTTTCTTTCCCTTGAGAATTTGAACTTTCTCCTCTTTCAAAGTTGGCAGAAGGAGCATATTGATGTATAACATCAACTTGTATTGTAACAGTAGTGTTAGATAAGGAATCCTACTCATTGTCCTTTGAGTCTTTCTTTGTGTTGTAATACTTCCTGATGTAGTCAGACAGAGACATCGTAGGAGGTAAATCTTCATCATCACTTTCTTCTATCATATGAGGTATATTTTCAGCAGAGAGAGTTTGTTCAATAGTAGTAGCAAGAGAGTAGTCTAGGATAGGCATGCCACAAGGCATATCCAAGATGTGGGAAATATTAGCTAGTGGCCCCCAATCAGGGTCAACAATACATTTAGTAGTAGTAGCAGTTTGGATGAGATTTTCCTATGCAGGACTAGGATTCACCATTGTGTTTGTAAATGAGTAGGACTAGGGTCTACCTCTACCTGGTCTAATAAGGTGTAAAGGGGATGCATTTCCACTTCTAGTCATCACAAGCATATACACAGATTAAGTAATCGAGAGAGGACTAGGATTATGCTCAGAACTCTATCTCTAGAATAGTAAAGAGTGATAAAAGTGAAATGCACCTGGCACGAATCGCTGAGAGTATGGCTAGAACAACCAAGATGTGACTATCACGTTGCAAGGTACAAGAGCACAGTAGGAATAGATAGAGAATAAAAAGACAACATGAGTTTAAGTGGTAATCACTTGGTTCTTAGCCTGAGACATCCTATTTCAGGTAGTGAAAAATAGGAGAACAAGCAGACGGACCCTAGACAAAAACTAGATTAGACAAAAAAGTGACCAACTGATGGGAATAAGCTCACTGTTTTGAAAATAAGGGAACAGTCTCGCGTGAGGAACTGCAGTCTCATGTGAGGAAATGCTGAATTGCGCCCAGATATGTGCAGTCTCATGTGAGGAACTACACAAAAAACTAAAATCTCGCGTGAGAAAAAGGACAAAGTTTGATAGTTTGACACAGTTTTTGAGGTAGGAATAGATTTCGAGACACAACGCTGGCTGTTCTATGACAGAATATCCAGATTTTAGACAGATTTAAATCAACAACTCAACTTCTACATGCATCAACTAATTTCTATTGTGATCACGTACATAAAACAACAATCAGGGATTTCAAGCAAACAATGTCTTCAGATAATGAGCAAGGGACAAAGAAACCTTGTGCATGAACAGTAATATGTGACATAGTAATTCTATTCTGTAAGAGTGCTACTTGTGTATGTTCTCAAAATGTTTTGCAATCATGCACATAGTCCTAGAAAAATAAAAAGTTGGTTGTACTATGGTTCGTAGTAATTGTTTGACTCTACAACTTTTGTAATCTCAAGAGGGCGAACTCCAATCCAGGCACACCGGGGTTTTGATACATTTCGAGAATTTAATCAATCGAAGATGCTAAGGAGATTTGATTGCCCAATAAGAAACTACACTCATAGAGATTTCTTCTACATGGACATTTATATAGCGGCTGCTGCTACCATGGCGAAAATGGCTATTACTACTTGAGGTTATGTCCATGTGGTTGACCCAATAAAGGGAATGTCCACTTCGGTTAACCCTCTCTAATAAGGTGACTCACAAAAAAGGACCACATGGGGACTCAGTTCAGATTCAAGGATCTAAGTTTCTGATACTACCCAAAAAGGGAGTAGTGCATAATCCTCTAACCTCTTCACCTCACCCAAACATGGCAGACAAATTCATTAACACGCTAAATTGAAACCACCTCACCAAGGTTTGTGTGTCAACAACAATGGCTACTGATCTGTCTAAGTGGGACCAAGAGAGAATGTACCACCAAAGACTGAAGACAAAAACCAAGTAAGACCATGAGGTAATATCAACTCCTTCCCTACCTACAAGAGGTTCTATCGTCAAGAAGAGATTCGCATGCAAAACAAGCAAATGGAGCCCACTCTCTCAAGAATGCCACAAATAGTGTTCATAGGGCCTATTTACTATGTGAAACAGATATGCGGAAAATGAATCTAGATTCTTTTTAAAGCCCAAAATCGAAGTGTGATTTATTAGAGCAATAAACACTCAAGCCAAACATTTAAGAGATTCATTTTATGTCCAAAATTGAAGTGTTATAGAGATCGTAACAAATCATCTTAAGTCCAAAGCTCTACAATCCAGTATTATGCTGTCTCCCAAAGGCAGAATCAGGAAAAATCAGAGAAAACAACAAATATCAGGAAATAACAAACTAAAAATACAAATCTGTAGATTTTAGGTCTTTGATGTCAAAATTTCGCGCGAGATTGTGCACAGTCTCACTTGAGGAAACACCTTTTTCACGCAAGGAAATGCCAGAACTGGCAAAACTTCACGCAACACAGTGATAATCTTCATGCGAGATTCTGTACAGGGATGTATGGACAGTACAAACAGAATGAATTTTTTTGACAAAAATGCAAATTTTTAACAGAAATTCAAAATATGAGATGAGGCTAGAAATTGATTTTTTTACCCATGGTGGGCGCCAGAAATGTATGAACTAAATATGGGCCTCTGATTTAGCTCCACACTTCAACATAGTCATTCTTCATCAGTTGCAGTCAAGAATGAATATCTGATTATTCATCCCGCCTATCTAGATGGTTCAACTTGTTGCCTTCTATCTAGGTAGGGTTTGAGATTTTGCTCTCAAAATCAAGAGTCCTGCAACCATAGACTAACACTAGAATTCAAAGGATTTGATTGAAAGTACAATGCAGATTTAATCTAGAATGAATGTGCAATTAATCTAGAAACGATGAAATTAATCTAAGAATAATGAAAGCAAACTAGATTAAGCAATGGAATGCATGATTAAGCTAACATGATATATTAATCTAGAAATGAAGATTATGCTAAGAAATGAAAGCTTGAATGCAAAAGAAGTTCTGGTGACAATGCAACAACACTTCGTTGCTCAAAAAGTTGTGATCCTTTAAATGAGAAATGAGGGTTCTTTTATAGAATCCCAAGTTCAATCGACAGTCAAGATTGAGTCAGACGAACCGTGGAGATTGAATGAGAGATCAGTTCAGAATAGAAAGTCTCCAGCAGAGAGGCAATCAACTACCTGTTTTTGTCTGTTTTAAAGCTATTAACTATTTTATTTCTCTTTTTGATTTTCAATTTTTTTTTTTTTGAATGGAAGAGAAGATTTTATGGAGAATATTTGATTAAATAAATTAAATATTACCTCATAAATGGATTTTCTCAATTATTTGAATAATTATATTCAATTTTTAAGATGAGGATATTTATTTAAAATCAAATATTCATTTAATTCCTTTTTCATGTGTATTAGCTAAAGGGGGTGAATTTAATTTAAGTAAAGTGCTATGACTTTATGATTAAATAATCAATCATAGGGTTTATTTAGCTGGAATTATAGTTGATATTTAGGAATTAAATATGTTATGTGATTGATGCAAATTTAAGGTTTTCTGAATTTGACACCAAGTCAAGTAAAGTTAATCAAAAGATAGAATTGCCTAGTACAATAGGACTTTGATGATTTAGAAATTGATAGAATGAGACTAAATGCAACAAAATTGGTTAAGATAGCAAGATGGCAATTTTGGGGTATTACAAGTATAAGTCGGATAGATACCGAGTATTAAATAATTAATCAAGTGAAGACAATAATTGCTGAGAAGAATAGTTTTAGCGATGACCGAGCTATCCAGTGATGACTGAGTAGAACACAGTATTGACTGAGTGTTAGTATTTTACAGTTTATGAAAGAATTGGTATTTCCAACCAACATAGTTGAATTCTTGGGATATGTAAAATGTGTTGAAGATAAGGATGAATGAACTGGAGTATTTAACGCATGGTAAACCATTTTCTTATGAATTCAAGGAGAATTTTTGAGAAGTATCTAGAAGGATAAGGAGGAGATCGAAATGTTGGAAGGATTCGATGAATCTGACCTAAACCTAAGATCTACGAAAGAGATTAAGCAGAAAAATGTTAATCTACCTAATTAAGGAGGTATAAGGATGACCTAGTTGTAGGTTATGCAGTGTGAGTGAGAGGTTGATTCAATTGATTGGTGAACCTAAGCAGAAGGCTGAGAAGAGATGAACAGAGTTGTGATGATTGCTTGAATGTATTTCCAAGCAAATCAGAGATGGAGATGATAATGAAGGCTAGTTAGTGGATCAACATATGAGGGATATTAGATCTATATTTGCAAAGTGAGTCATGTGTTTTAGAACAAAACCTACTATTACTTTCTAACCATTATATTAGTCAAAATCCTTTATTCAAGGTTGACCTAGTAATCATTTGTAAATACTTTATCAAGGTGACATTCTAATGGGATGTTCTTAAGCCCTCTAACAAGGCCACTCCTAATAGGGTGATTAAATCCTTTAACAGGGTCACACCTAGCAATATGTTTTGTAACCTTTAACAGGGTTGGCTCCTCATAGAGCTCACTTCAAAAGAGTGAAAATTTAGTAGCATGTTACTAGTGGTTTTTCCCAAATTGAGTTTCCATATTAAATCCTAGTGTTATATTTAAGTGTGAATTTTATTTGAAGTATTTTACATTTAAGAGTTTTATATTCTGTAAGTTGATTACTTTTGGATAGTGGACTACAAGTTTATGTTATTAGATATATTCTATAGAGACCAAGTGGATAGTTGAATAGATCTAAGTTGGTTGAACATTTGAAGAGTTCTATTAGTACATCTAGACTTGTGGATAACCAATTCAGCCCCCCTCTCAGTTATTCTAAAATCAATATAACAATTTGCTGCATATTTTTGGATCTACCTTGTGGAAGAAATTAAAGCTAGAGTTGAAGTTTAGTTCTACACACCACCCCTAAACTGATGGGCATAGTGAAGTAGTGAATAGGCATCTGGATAACCTTCTAAGATGCTTAGTAGGAGATAAACCTAAGGGACAAGACTTAATCCCACCACATAAATAATTTTCCTATAACAATTTTGTGAACAAGAGTACTGGTAGGTCACTATTCCAAATTGTATATAGTGGTAGTCTAAGGAATGCACCATAATTGAGGAAGATGGACCAAGGAAGAAGGAATAGTGTTAAATTAGAAGACTTTTCAGAGAACATCAAGAATCTACACAAGGAAGTGTGAGATCACATCAACAAGATGAACATGTAGTGTAAGGATAAGGAAGATCATAAGAGGAGACATAAGGACTTCCAAGTTGGAGATGAGGTCATGATATACTTGAGGAAACAAAGGTTTCCATTGTGAACCTATAACAAGATGAAGATGAAAAAGTTTGGTCCCTACAAGATTCTAAAGAAGGATGATTTAGGGAATTCGAATGAGGTGGAGTTGCTAGATGGAATCAATATTTCCCCTATTTTTAACATTGCATATTTAATAGAGTATTAGGAAGGTGGACCAAAAGGGGAACTTGTATTGGAGCAATGTAGCATCTTGATTCCTACTTTTGAGAGGAGGAGATTGATGCAACCTTGGATAGCCATGTGGGAAGGAGTACAATAAAAAAGGAGTATGAAGATTATTTAGTTAAGTGGAATGGAAGACATGTGGAAGAGTCAACATCGTTGTCCAAGATAGAGGTTAACCATTTGGGTTTTCCTCAACTAGTTGAGATGTGACAGGATCACTTCTTAAATTACCCTAGGTGTTTGATGCGGGAGCATCTAGAGGTGTCAAGAAATCCTGCATCATCCCCCCCACCCCCCCCCCCCAAAAAAAAATAAAAATAAATCTTGCTGATAGTCCTTGTTTGATGTTTTTGTATTTCTAGATACTCATTTGGGAAAATTAGAGATTCTGACTCTCATAATTACAAAGCTACTTTTTTGGGTCAACTTGCTATTTTTTATGAAGTTCCTACATTTTAGCAAAAACATGCTACCTTGTAGGTGGGTTTGAAATAGAATGCATACAAGGACATGAATTCAAGAGAATCTTATAAATGAAATATTAAGAACTCTAGAAAAAGAATCAGGTCAAAATCTTTGACCGTTTGAAAGTTATTGTAGTTTTAAGTTTCTAAAAACCTGTTGAAATATCTTCGGAGTCAGGTTTGAGGCACTAAATGGTCCCGTACGACCTTGAAAATGAGGAAAAAACTATATACATTAGTCGATAAATATGTAGATATTTTATAGATATTCTTGATGATGTAAACAGTTTGTCAATTGGAGTCCCATATCAAAAGTTATGCCTCTTAGAAGTTGGACCACTTTTCGAGAACTACCTAGTTTTTACACTTGGTTCAAATTTGAATTTCAAATAATTTTATTTGTAGCTCAGCTACCAAATTTCAAAATGTAAATTTCAATTTTGGCTCTAAACTGAAAATAGGCTATTTTAGGCTCATCTTAAGGGTGGGAAAGTAGTTTTTGATAGAAGGTATTGGGAGAAGTGGTTTTCTCCAAAATCTGATAGTATTGTAGCCTGTGAGGCATGTAGTTTTGCTTTCTAGATGTAATGTGAATGTAATAGATTCTTTATTCAGATAATAGAAAATTCCTTTTATTTTTGTGTTATCTATGTCTCAAGTTCTATCGTCATCATAGAGACATTAAATCATTTACATACACACATATTATCAATGTTAGTATACACATTATCTATGTTGTTATATACATGTTAATTTTCATGGCACCCACAATAGATACAAAATTTATGAGGGTGGGTTTATTTTTTTATTTTTATATTTTTCAATACTTCAACACTTGAATCTATGCGTGACTAGGAGCTTCATAAAAAATATTTCATATCCCTCAATTGTTCTTACCCTTAATCCCTAAATAAGGGGGTCAAATCCAAACACCCAAAATTTTATAAAAGCCACCACCTTAGCCCTAATTATATTGTAAATAAAGATCCAAGTCTCAAAAACACCCATCATATCACAAATAAAACCAAAGAAAAAAAATCTATATATCATTCTATAATGTGATGTAATTAGTTTCGCTCATTCCCATATCAATTATATGTTGATTGCAACATTGTTCTTGAATATATTTATATACACGTGTGGTACTTTATTTTGTTAAAGAAGGTGTAGAACATTTTTATTATCAAACTAGCATACAAATACAAAGTGATGATTTTAATAGTACATTATACACTAGAGGTACATGGTTTGCAGTATGGTACATTTCTATGACCCACAATTATATCTTAATAACAAGTTAAATAAGTCTCCCCTTTTTTAGTAGAGTTAGAAATGAAGGAAAATTTACTTGTGCCTTGATGATTGTTCTAAAGTTTCCCTACTTGAATACTATTGTGAATAATTTGTCTCTGAGTTTGACACATAAAATTTCAAATAAAAGTACTATATTTTATATATTTTGTATTAAATATATTGGTCTATGCATAGTAAGAGAAGTCTTAAAAAATGTAACTTTCTATTTGTGTATAATGGAGGGTAAAATTTGGTGAAACCATTGATGAATCCCACCTTAAATAATATATTGCATATATAAAAGTAAAAATATTATATTTCAGTCTATTTATTCCATCAAGGTGCACACTTTCACTTTATGGTTTCTCTTCTCGACCTTTTTCCCTAGTAAGTGCCATAGGTTGGTGCTAGGTTATGATTTCACCATCCTAGGACATGGGATCTCTATCAATATAGACAAATAACCCTTATGTCCTACAATGAGTTTTTAATATTTAATTTCAACCATCAAATTGGTCATAGTTCAAGTTAGTAATATGATCTCTTAATCTCACTACTATCAAATAGTCAAGTCTATTATATACTACTTGGAATCTTAAAAGCAAGAGCTCCTATTTATTCTTAGTAAAGTGGTAAGTATTAGAAATCAATAAATTCTCATTTGATTGTATATCTAGCCTCTTATTCACCTTTCCTAATCCTTGGTGATGAGTTATGACTTCTTCTTGTTAGTGTTGGGCTAGATTAATTAAGAAGGCCCTAGACCTCCAAAATATGAAGTACACATGAGAAAAATAAACTAAAAAAGAGAGAAAGAAAGGAAAAAATATACCAAATCTAATATAAATAACCAATCTTGTGCCACTTGACCTTTAAAAGTCCATCTTTTTTAGAGACAATCTTTTATCCCAAGTTTGACTTGTTGTATATATATTAAATGTAAGGAACGTCTACAAAACTGATTCCTAAAGGTATTAGATACTATCTAATATTAGGTTTTAGTAAATATAACTATGTTAAATATATGTCTTATTGTGAACTTATCATATCTTTTTCATTCTTATTGTATCCACTTGTCTCCTTTGCATTATACATCTCAAAAAGTCTAATAAAAATGTAATATCACTTCATTTTCATCATGAAACTTTGGAAAAAAAAAGGTATAAAAACATCATAATAAAAAATAAAATGTGTAAATATCATAAATACACAATTACAAAATTATGGCAATATAAAAATCTACAACAAAAAAAATGTTAAACGTGTAAAGTTTATATTGCATACATCTGTTTATATAATTATAGTAAAAAGCTAAATCTGCATCATCCACGTTCAGAACTTGAGGTAGCGTAAACCAAGCTCGTGAATGCAGGTTAAAAATATGTTTGGAGACCAGAAAGGTTTTACTATTGTAAACTCAACATGCAAGACTGAAAAGTTTGAGAAATGGAAACGTTACTTAGAAAACTAAATGAAAGGTGATAAACTTCAAGTGAATAGTATTTAGTAACCATCACTAGAATTTACGCTATAAACTACGTACAATTTTTTTAGGAAAATAGTCAATCCATTCAATTATTTACTTGAAGGTTGTGAGGATATCCTCAAAGTGCAGACCTTGATAGTACCTTTTCTTGGCTGAAAAAATATAGACCAAGTGATTATAATCTATCACGTGGGTACTGACTTTGTAGCCCTCCACATGTCCCTAAAATGTGAGAGCACAAGAAGATATGCTATTATCATTTTTGTGTTTTGCATAGGTTTGAATATTATATCTGGCATTCGACATATGTTTGAAATGGATAGAGATGTGGACGCTTTAAGAAGATCTTAACTAGTAGATGTGTAAGTTATTTTGACTAAGAGTGATGTTTCAGAGTTTTATTTATTAAAAAAAACATGATATTGGGTTAGGTAAGAATGTTAAAACCACTATTGCAAGAAACATAGGTATACTAGGCTTGTTAAATTATCTGTTGTGGAGGCTATTGCGAGTAACCCTCAGTACGATACACCTAATGAGTAGTTAGAGGATTTAAACTTTTATTAGTGTAACCTTGAAAGTATTGGAGAGATTCAAGATGGACTCCTTAACCTAATCCTTGAATACTTGACTTCCCACTACCCTTTGCTAAGACTGAGTTCAGTGAAGCCCTGGAAGGAGAAAACAACCTTAGAGATTACACGGAAGAAGATGAATAGGACGAGAGTGCTAGTATGAGCGACCCGCTAATTAGCAAGGGATGAAAATGAAGATTGAAGACCTAATTGTTAGCGTTGAGAGCTTGGAAACCCCACAAAATTGTATGGGTTCATGCGAAAGAAATAGGGAATAGATCAAACGACTAATGGGTGGCATCAAGTACATGATCAAAGTTAATAGAAGCATTCAATGCAAAACTGCATTATGGAAGTGGTCACTGTCACAAAGAAGATCGAGAAGAACAAGAAAAGGAAAGGTGCTGCGAAGACTAAGTAGGGAAGGACCAAGGGAAAGATCAACAAGAACCTTCTTCCTTAGGAGGAGGAGCTTAAAGATGTGGTAGATGGATACATGGCTATATCTCTTAATGCTCCCTGCTATTTTTATTCTATTATTAGTTGTTTCTTGCTTTGTTCTTCGAGACTTATATGCATTTTACTTATGTTATTGTAAACTCATTACAAACTATTCATTGGTTGGTCAACTTATCCTCTAAGCCCTACTTTATTTTTTGATGGATGGTTCTTTATTTGAATGCATAATGGGTTGGGGTGCTTCCCCACTTAATAAAAAACATACTAATCTTGTAATAAAAATAATATGAAACTTAAAAATAATAAAAAATAAGTTTCTTTGCTTCTCATTCATTTAAGTGTCATCCATATGTGAGTGTAATAAATATCTTAAATATATAAAGGCTATTAGATATAATACGTAGAATATACATCTTTTAGATAATTAGTATATACATTCTAAGTACATCTATCTAAAAATTGGCAATCTCAAGCTATTTGATTTACGAAAAAAGTTAATTTATTTTATTTTAAATCTATTTTATTGGCTTCAAACATGGAGAGATAAATTTTATATGCTACTTATGTGAAAAATCTATGACACATGAGATCCTGCCCTAGGGGTTTTCTATTGTGTCATTGTATTGATACGGTTCAAGAATGGGGACAACTTAGGGCTGTATACATATTTTTTATATAATTGTCCCCTTTATCATCCCCTACCATCCCAAAGATGAGCTCAAAAAATCTGCAAGAGCAAAATACATATGCCTCATAGCTAGTACAATTGTAATACTTTTTGTATCGTGGGAAAATATGGTGAGCAATGCAATGGTAGATCACTCACCAAGTTTCCTTAGAGTAAGGTGTAGACTCACAATACAAGGGAGAATCAAGGGGGATCCTTGCCAACAAATTAAATCCAACAAGTACCCTTAATGAAGCTAGGATAAAAGCATGGGACCTCAACCTTGCAAGTTTGGAACCTTTGTATTGATTCCCAATGTAAGGAGGGAATGATGTGAAAGATAAAGATTTATGCCTTGATCTGATTTAGATAAGTAGGTACAAAGAATAGAGATAGAACATGTGTACCCATGAAGACAAAGAGTGTAGAGGTTCTCAAAGTCTGATTTTCTGCTAATCGGAGCCTCAGAACAACTTGATTACTGAACAAGATAGTCTAAAATCTTCAACTAAGATTTGGACAAATTTCTTATTTCTGCCAAGTACAGGTCAATCTGTAGGGTACAAGTGAATTTTGACTTGTGCCAGGGCCCAAAAACTAGAATGGAGTTCTACAAATCTAGTATCTAGAGCTTCTCAGATCAATCTTAGATATAGGTACTGCAATAACAGGGTACATGTCGACCTTGAACTGTACCTGACAATGTCAGAACTTAGAATGAAAAGTGGATTTGGAAAGTTCTCCAAAAAGGGTCCTCAAATCTACAATGCAATCTGTACTCTAAAACTTGCAAATCTGAAAAGTATGTGTGTGAAAAGCTAGGTAGGGGTTTGCCTTAGTCAAATCCCCTATTTTGGTGATTCCCACCTCCACAGATAGCTATTAGGAAATGATGTGTGTAGTGCTTGTGAATCTAGAATGCAAGGAACTAGATGTAAATGTAAATGCCAAGATCTAACCCTAGAGAGAGAAACCCTAGCATAAAAAATGCAATCAATATGTGCTTGAGTGCATGCCAATGTGTAAGTATGAAGCAACAAATCATAGATCTGAAAACAACAAGGAAATCATACCAAGCCCCCAAGAGCTAAAGTACTCCTAGCCATCTTCACAATCATTTTGCAACTCCATGATGATGTGTTCAATTCTTGATTATTGTTGTAGATGCTTGATTCAAAATGTTGTAGGTGATGAACTCCTTTGCTTCAATGGATAATTCTAAACTATGGCTTCCGCCTTGCATTTTCTCTATGTCAAATTGTGATGTCCACCAAATCATGCTCTCTTGTCCTTATTACCAAACGTAGCAAATGAGGGTTCTTTTATAGTGATTTCGACATCAAAATTCTGCGAGGGTTGTCTGCACTAGGCAGGAAAGCAAATAATCCAAAATGGGCCTTGAGATCCCGTGAAACCAAAACCTCGGGTAGAGGTCAACCTCAACCTATACCCTGAGAGGCACATTCCACTAGAAAATCTCAAGGATTTCATATGTGCAATAAGTTCGAGAAGAATGAAAAAATAAGTGAGAAAATGCAAGCTAAATGTGAAATAGCCCGTTAAGATGAGACAAGAAAAGGAGGATGTATAGAGATTAGACCCATTCTTGACTTTTGCACAAGCCAAAGAGGGAAATAAAAGAAAGATGTGTTAAGTGCTACCTTGATTTCACTTGAGTGGAAGAGGAAATGCATTAAATGTGTTCATGGAGTGTTCCAAATGCAAATGTATAAAGCAAATACACTAAAAGGATCACTAAACAATCACTAAATTGAAGTGCTTCCAATTTAGGACGATACACTTTTAGATACGAGTCTGGACAAAAATAAATTAATAAATATCCCTCAAAGTCAATTATAATGCTCATTATAAATTTACAACACATATCCTTATTACAAACATGCTCAACAATAAAAAAAAGGCAGAGGGATGCTTTAATTTCTTGACATACATATACTTTTCATTCCTTAGATATGTAAAGTACCTACTGGAACATATGGACCTTATCGATACAAGAAACCCACAGTAAAAAACGGCATGTTGTTTGGTACGTTAGGTGTTTGCTCTTTCACATCAAAATACCAAACAACGTGCGGCTGTCGGTTTATAGCCAATTCTGTGAACTTATTCTGAACGTGCCGCGGGTTTCCTCGAAGTTTCCACATCGTACGTTAAATTATTCAGCACATGCACGGAAATTCACGAGACAGATGAGGCGCAGCACATGGCCCCTAATAACGTACTGCTAACCATTAAAATGTGTGAAGATAGCTATTTCTTTCTCAATCTCTAATAAGAACATGTTTACACACTTCTTTCAACCGTTTTATAAACACAAAGTCCAACTTTTTCATCAGTCATGGCGATTTTCTGTTCTTGGGTCCGGAAACTGTGTATTGGAAGTTGCTGCGCCTACGGGATGTATGATGGGCAGAACAAACGCTTATTATTCTTTCCTCTGACTGAAGCAAAATGCATACGCAGAGGGTGCGTGGCAGTGCGTGTTGGTGCGGAGCAGACCAAGTTTATGATAGCTATTTCTTACTTAAACCATCCTCTATTTGCCAATCTTTTAGAGGATGCAGAGGAGGTTTTTGGGTTTGAGCAGAATGGATGTCTGAGAATACCCTCTACTCTTCAGAAATTTCTTCTCGCAATGAGAGAGATTATCAAGAGCTGTACATAATAGATAACAGGCTCGCTTTCTGTTTATCAATTTCATTCTTATTTCCTTGTTTTGTCCTCTTCTTTTGATGATGAATCTGGAAATTGATTCAAGACGTCAAGGAAATAGACTGTGTAATATGTATTGTTGAAGCGGATGAGTATTTATAAACCCAGCTTTTCAAAAGGTGGGTGTCTGTGTGCTTTTTCTCCACCCACAACTAATGCTAGCATGGATTGCTTTTGTTGTGGTTTATCTCCACTCACAACTAATGGTAGATTGGATTGCTTTTGTTATTTTTAGATGAGAAGAATCAATACTTCAGCAACTTCTAGTTTAGCTTTTAGTTTCAGAACAATCTTCTTTCTAATAATAGGTCATAGAGTTTGATTCAGAATGTCCAAAAAATAGACAGTCTTTTTGATTTTTAATTTCATTGTGGTAAAGGGATCACATATATTGTTGATATAGATGAGTATTCTAAGATCAGATTTCTACAATTCATATAAATGTTCATAACAATTTTTAGATTTGATTGTAAATCATCTATCTTTTAGACCATACTATATAATCCATCGATATGAAAGAGTATGAAATTTTCAAAAGAATGGCTGTTTGGTTTCTCTACGCCCACAGCTAAGACTAGCATGAATTGTTTTTGTTATTTTTAGATGAGAGGAATCAACGGGTTTGTTCAGGAATCACAAGTTTAGCTTTTAATTATAGGACAAGTCTTCTTCAAGTCTAGTATCGATTATTACTTTCTTTGCGAAATGTAGATACTCTAATATAATATTAAATATAGTGCTGCAGAAGCGTCTTATTTATACGGGTCGAATGCATTCTACAATGGCAGTATAATCAACGTGTGTAAAGTAAAATGACCCATATTTGGGAAAGGCAAATATGAAACTCTATCAATTATTACCACTTAAACCTTTTTATCATGTTTAATGTAATTCTAAAGGTACAACTCAACATTTTTCTCACAAAAATAAGATTGTTTTTTCAAACCCATTGCTAAAGGAAAGTGATACATTAGTCTCAATCATGATTATATCTCAAGATTATGTTATCTTATAGTTTTTATATGAAGTTAGAGTACTAAGATTTGGATGATTATATTTATTTTTTGTCTTCATTTGTATATTAGGTTCTTAGGGGAATGAAAAATGTTCAATTCATTGTAATTATTAGTTTGTGACATTCTAAGTGAATGAGTGCAAAGTTTCATTCAATTTAAAGTATAAATTTGCTGAATGATTATATGACATTTTAGTTATAGTTTTGAAAATTGAGAAATCTTGTAAAATGAGTCTATTTTGTTTTATAATGAATTTACGAGTTTTCACAATTAGTCAAACTAAAACTAAAGTCTTTTCTAGCTCCGCTTTCATTTAGATGATGAATCATAGAGTATGATTTGAAAAAAGAATACATACTCGAAACCAAAAGCTCAAACTACACAAACTAAAACTAATCAAGCGGTTAAAACTATCAATATAGTGCCTGATTAGAGGTAGGTCATGGTCATCAAGCTTCCCCCAGCCACCAACAAGGTAATCACCATAAATAATTGGCTTCCCACCTATAATGGTAACCATTTCATTATCTTGCTCTCCATTTGGTCTTTAGTTTTATTCCAAATGGAAGAAATGGTCAAATCAAAGCAATGAACTTCGTTATTGTATAACTAACAAGTAATACCCTTGTCATGGGGTTATGAAGCAGTGAAATGTAGGTGAGTTGCAAAGATCAAATAGAAGCACTATGACCTCAAGCTTTATGACAAGATAGTGTAGAACTATGAGAATATACTATATGATAACTACAAGAATGTCTACATCAATATTGTTAAGGAGGGGACTAACTCCTACGAGACACATAGATTAATGAGCCTTTAGAAATCATACAAGGTGAATTGCCTTAGTCAAGTGAAGAAACAATTCATTAGAAGAAAACAATTTAGAGTAATTTTATTTTTTTGCACTTATATCTCTATGAAAATATTATAACAAATTATGATTTTCATGTGCATAGATAAATTAATATCAATAGAAGCACCTTACAAGAACATGCTAATTTTGGCTTTAAAAATAGTAGATAAGTATTCACTCTAAAAGTAATAGTTACATTTGGTTGAATTTACTGGTTATTCCCTCAAAAGAATCACATGTGGAGGAAATGACTAGAGTCCTAAAGCTTGAAGAAAATCACAAATCCAATCGATAGTAAATTGAGCTCTCATCTAAAACTAGAAAAAGATTCTTGAGAGTTTCATTGTATGCATATAAGAAAGAGTGAGGATTGGAAACTCCCTAGATGGAAAAAATGAGATTCATTAAGAAAACTTTGGTATAGAATACACCAAGCTAGACGAGCAATATTGGGCTAAGAATGATGGACTAGATAGTTTGAAATCTATGTTTCTATTGAAGTTAGCTATAGACTGTAAAGCTCATTTTTCATTGACCTATTGACCATATATAAATGCAAAAAGAGCTGTTAATAGAAGTATCATGATACTATTTTCAAATATATACTAAGACTTTTTATTTCTAAATAAATTTTGTGAACTATTTATAAAGAAAAATATGTTTATAAAGAAATAAAATTAACAATTGTTTATGATTTGGAATCTTGATTGAAGAGTCAAATGCAAAACATAATTGATTTCTAACGACTTTAAGAAAAAAAAATAAGAATGCCTCGATGTCTTGTGAAAAAAATGAAATATGAACTTTAACTAATTTAGACCACAAATATAAGCAATTAAAATAATTTTAAAATAACTTAAAATTTATATTTTGTACCATGAAAGTTCTTGCTTGGGTGAAAATGTATCAGTGGAAAAACAACTACAAAATCACTGCTTGAAGTAGCTACATAAATACTATAGAAATTGAGAGCGTGTGGCCTTTATATGGCGTTTGGGCTTTAAAATACAGTCAAATTTAGTTTGCAAACTACGCATGATAGTATCTTCAACTAGTCAATTTAACTTTAGTTTATAATTAACACTGGTAATTGTTTGCTATCTCACCATTACTAAAAGAAATTACAGGAAACAATCATTATTTTGTATTTCTATTCATAATTAGAGAAATCAGACTTAATGTCTGTAGAGTTTCTGTATTTATTTTTTATAATTTACATATTTTTATATTGTCATTAGATATGCAATGGCTGCAGTCTTTCAATATGTTTGGACATAATTTGCATTGACAGGAAGACATTTTTATCATTTTTGTGTTTTTAGATGCACTCTGACAATATTTGATATGCATTGATAACAATATATCACATGGGGATTGACTTCACAGCCCTCCACATATGTGGAAAAATGTGACAGCACATGAAGGCCTGTCATAGTTTTGATCATATTTCACAAATTTAGTATTAGACAGATGTCTGGATACTATATCAAGTAATATCTTGGGCAGTTGATGTGCTCAGTCAATCATCTGTACATTGGCCACCACATAAAGGTTATGGACGGTGTGGGAATGTTCACAATCTCAGAATTTGATAGAAGATGTGTCAGTATTTGGTAAGGGATTTTAAATCGTAGGGTGTATTGTGGTCAAGGGAAATAATCCGAGTGTTTTTTAATAGTTATATGATAGTACTTGTTTATTTAATCTAATATTTTAGATTATATTGTACAAATAATTATAACTTGAAAGTTGTTTTTGTTTATATTGACTATATATTCCTAAGATCTAAAAAGCAATGAACCATGTGATGCTACAAGTAATGGTCTTACATATTTTTGGGTCTTTTAGAACATCTTAGCAAAATCATGCTAATGATGTGGCCTTGAAACCTTAGTTATAAGTAGTAGGGGACTTGCTAAGTAAGCTGCTAAGTCAAATAGGTAGGCAATAAATAGTCAATAGCTTTATTATTATTATTATTATTATTATTATTATTAATGTCTATATAATATATATTTGTGCTGGATGAATCGAAGATCTTAGAACAATTCCTCTATTTATCACTATTCATTTTTTCAATCTAATTTGATTAATTTGATTCATAATAATTAATTAACACTTTTTTCTTCCAAAGATTGTGTAGGATTAATAGTTCATCTCATGATTTATCTTTATGATAATTATTATAATATAATTAATATTAATAGAAATACCTCAATTACTTTATTTTCTATTAAATATTGAGTTTTTTTTAATAATATAATTATTATGTTTGAAATTATAGCAAATTATAATTTTACTATCTTTTAAATAAATCAACTAGGATTGATAGAACTTTCTACGTGCATGTTAGAGTGTCCTTGTTAAAAAATAGGATCTTAGGTGTAAAACACATAAAGTTAGTTTTTCCGGGTAAAGATTGTTTTTGTACAAATTAAAAGTTCTAAGTTATTGGACATCACATCAAGGGATGTCTATTGTAGTGATCCTTTTGAGCTCTACAATTTTTTAAAAATGAATACCAACAACCTCCCAAAATATTAGCTATGGTCTCCAACAAATTTTCCTCCTATATTGGAAATATAAAAATGTCCAAAACATAGAAAAGAGATGTAAGAGGACTTATGATGCATGTTATGACATAGATCATAGGGAATTTTGCATGGAGATAATGAAGTCAAAAAAGAAGACTTGAATTGGTGAGTGGTTTACATGATGCATTTATGATAAATGGAAGAGATACACACTTTTTATCTTTTGAACTCATCATGGGATTTGGGTATTGGTTTTAATGCTCCAAACTACATATCTAAGGAAAATCAATAGAATAATATTTTTTTTAAACAAAAAATAAAGATATAACTAAAACATGTTGCACTTTCACAACAATGTGTATACAAGTGTCATGTGAAGCACTATGACATAAGGGCACTAACTACAAGAATAATTTGACCATTACTATGTAACCAAAGTGGCACCAGTGGAGGACTTTTCAATCAAAAAGTGAATTCATATGTGATGCACTTAAGAGAGAAGGGAGTGACACCCAAATGACAATTGAGTATAAACCCATGTTTGCATTCTCTCATGAACATAACACTAGGGTAAGGTGAGTGAAATAACCACATATAATTCACTCAACAACTCACTTAAACAACAACATAAAGGCAAAATTAACAAGGGGTTTCCTTATTTTGAGGCCCAAGCCCTCACTTAACTAAAATGATGACAAGTATGAATATGAATAATAACACACTTCCCAAGATAAATGATGGCATGGCTCCTTGATTTTGATACTTTTTAGAACAAGAAATAGAATGGGAAGACATACTAAGACAAGGGAAACAACTTTGTGGTCAAGATTTTATCGAGAGATGATAAAAAATGCAACAATTTACAAAACCACAAAAATAGTCTCAAAGGACACTAGCACCTAGAGGGGAAACTAATGCTCCAGTAAGAAACTAACAACCAACTATTAGTTTTCAAGTCCAACATTGTAGTCCTAATTTAGTGATGGAGTCATAGATGTAACCATTGTAGTCCTAAAGAAATATTGTAGTCCTAGGATAGGATCAGTGTCCCAACCAACGAGTAAACACAAGCAATGGTTTTATCTCTAAGACATGCTAAACTCACATGAGCTATAACCAAGGACATCGAACAATATTTAGACTCTAAAAATGACCTAAAAATCCTACTAATCCTAGACCATTGGGTCATAAGACACGAACTAACCAATGAAGGAAAATAGTACTAAGGATAGGGAAACCTTCATAGACTCTAACACAATAACCAATTGAGAGATGAAGTGGAAATTATGTTTCACACCCTTTTTCCACTCTAAAACTATTCAAAGACCCTACATGACCTTTAGGCAAGGTGATCCCTATGACCAAAACAACACAAGGAAAAAGAAAATATTAGATATTTTAACAATACCAATTTACATGTTATCTAAGAAAGAGTTTATTTTAAAACCATAATGAAATGTTCTTTAGTTCAATTTTTATCCCACACTACAAAAAATAAAATCATATTAAACTATATGCATACTTAAGACTAATGTTGATATATAGTAAAAGAAAATATAAAACTAATGCAGTGCCAAGGAGGGAGAATCCCTAAAGGACATGCCTAACCTCGTAGATAAGAGTAACACAAGGAAGTAACAACACAAATCTAGAGAGAGAATGCACAATCCAATGTATTTATTTAGAGATCAAACAACATACATGTTAGGCTATCAGGCCTTCCTGGTTATGGTCATATACATTGAAATGAATCTCAGATCCTAATTCTGATATGCCAATGTCTCAGATCCAGGTTTGTAGAAACAACATAACTTAATTCTCAGGATACATTGAGTTACTACATATAGGAAACACCTCTATAGGTCGGCCAAGTGAGAATTACATTCCCCAAGAAGGAAACATGTACATCAAATAGGTTTGACCCAAAAATGAATCAAAGATCCACGAAAAGAAACAACAAGATGCATGATCAAAGGAAATGATCCATGGAAAATCCATGAGCTACATGCTACGATCACAACTGTCAGAAGCCAAAGATCAACAACCTCACATTGAATATCTAATAGGTCCAAGAAAGAAATGAACACATTACCCATAGATAAAAAATGAATCATATCTCGAACAACCACGAACAACAGGAGATGCGATCATAGGAAGATGATTCCTAATAGGTCCATAATAAGAATTTACAATTTCACATGCTATCTCTAACAAATGACAATTGGCCAGCATAATCTCTCCAACCGGAAAAGAAGAAAAAAAATAAAAAAGAACTATTTTTCATTGATGAATAGTTGCCATGAACCCAAGATGCTCCTACATCAGACACTTGGGGTTAATTAAAAAATGCTCTTGAATCAAAGCTATTGTACAACCTAAGAAGAATCCAAATGATCCAACTTAGATTGAGAAATCCAAGTAGCATCTTCAACCAGTTTGTTCTTCCACTTAACCAAGTACTCCATGTAATCATTTTGCCTTGTGCTCCTCCCAATCATGCTATCCAATACCTTCTCTATTTCCTTTATTTTCTTTTGAGGATATTCCTACTCCATGTCTATCTCATCATCTAACTCATAGTACTCATACAAATCTGTAGTGTTGAATATAGGTGATATATCCACGTCTACTGATAACTCGACCTCAAAAGAATTATCACTGTAAAATTTATTTAGTATCTCACATGGCCTAAACTTCTTCATCTTGATCTTATTGTATGCTCTAGAATATGAAATCTTCCATTCTTTAAATTAATCATAACTTCATCACCAACCTTAAAATTCTTATGTCTCCTAGATTGCTCAACTATATCCTTATATTTATGATTACTATGTTCCAAATTGTACTTCATCTTATCATGCAAAGTCTTCATGAATTCAACATATCTCTCCACTTCAACACTGCTCTTCTCCTCTAGGCCAAGATCTTTCAAATTTGATATTCCTATAGGATGCATGCCCATAACAATCTCAAAGGGTTGTTTACCTATACTCTGTTTCACTAAATTGTTATATGCAAACTATGCTTGTGCCAAAACTAGATCCCAATTACCAGGTTTATCTCCAACAAGATATCTTAACAAATTAATCAAACTCCTATTCACAACTTCTATTTTTCCATCGGTTTGTGGATGAAATGTAGAAATGAACTTCAAATTTGCACCCATCTTCTTCCAAAGTGTCTTCCAAAAGTATCCCACAAGCTTACTATCCTGGTCAGAAATAATAGTCTTAGGCAACCCATGTAATCTCACAACTTATCTAAAGAATAGATCAATTATATGAACAACATCTGATGTTTTCTTACAAGGAATGAAATGTGACATCTTTGAAAATCTGTCTACCACAACAACTATAGAATCATTACCTCTTTGTGATTTTGGTAAGCCAAGAAAAAAATCCATGCTAATGTCTTCCCAAGGTCTACTAGAAATAGGTAAAGGTATGTATAACCCTATATTCTAACTTAGTCGCTTAGCAATTTGATAAATTCTACAACTTATGAAAAATTTTGAACATCCTTATACAATTGAGGCTAAAATTATTTCTCCTTAATCAAGCTCACTATTTTATCAATGCCAAAATGTCTTGCAAGTCCTCCACTATGTTTCTCCTTGATTATATTTTCCCTCATTGATCCTCTTGGTATACATAATTGAATGTCTTTGAACAACATACCTTCTTGAATGAAGAAATCAAGCCACACACTCTGATTATATGTGATCGGTTCCTTACATGCTTTCCAAGGTTCTTCCAAATTAGGGTCAATTTCATGCAAATTTTTCAAATCATCAAAACCAAGTACCTCAACTCTCATCTCAGTCAATAAAACTATTCTTCTTCTCAATGCATCTGCAACCCTATTTGATAATCCATTTCTATGCTTCAACAAAAAAGTAAAATTTTACAAGTATTCAATTCACTTTATATGTCTCCGATTCAACTTATTTTGACTATCCAAATACTTTAATGCATTATGATCGGTGTACAAAAAAAATTCCTTAGGCATCAAATAATGTCTCCATTTCTTCAAATCTTGAACAATAGCATAAAATTATTGATCATAGACTAAATACTTCCTCTTAGCATAGGTTTTCATTCTTGACTCAATACTGCTCCGATTAAATTTCCACTTGCATCACAATCAACTTGAAATACTTTAGAGAAATTAGGTAAATCCAATACCAGTAATTCAACTACCTCTTGCTTCAAGGTCTCAAAACTTCTATCAGCTCCATGTGTCCACTTGAAATCTTTCTTGTCTCCTCTCATTATCTCTATCATAGAATTACAAATAGAACTAAGATTCCTTATGAAATTTTGGTAAACACTTGCCAATCCATGAAAAGATCTGACTTCACTAGCTTTCTCAAGTGTAGGCCATTCCAAAATTTATCTAACTTTCTCATGATCTATCTTCAAACCTTCAGCTGAAATTTTACAAAATAGAAGTACATTATCTCTTCCTTCATGATAGAACATTTCTTCAAGTTAATCAACAACTTTTCCTCTTTCAGCCTTTGCAATATAATTGTTTCAGTTGCAACAAATGATCTTCCTTATTATTACTAAATATTAGAATGTTGTCTAAGTAAACAATCAAAAACTTACCTAAGAGTTTCTTCAAGACCTCATTCATCAGCCTCATAAAAGTACTAGGTTCATTAGTCA
The DNA here is from genome assembly GCA_027943335.1 of Chamaecyparis obtusa. Classification (NCBI taxonomy): domain Eukaryota; kingdom Viridiplantae; phylum Streptophyta; class Pinopsida; order Cupressales; family Cupressaceae; genus Chamaecyparis; species Chamaecyparis obtusa. Next base: position 57,903 of record BSBK01007308.1, on the reverse strand, counting down.
AACCAAAAGGCATGACCAACCATTCATACAAACCTTCCTTTGTCTTGAAAGAAGTCTTCCATTCATCTCGTTCTCTAATTATGATATGATAATGGTCACTCTTCAAATCAATCTTTGTAAAGTACTTTTCTCCATTCAAATAGTCCATTATATCATCCATCCTAGGAAAGAGAAACTGGTATTTCATTGTGATCCTATTTATTTCTCTTGAATCTATACACATCCTCCATTCTCCACTCTTCCTAGGTGCCGACACAACTAGTATTACACACGGACTCAAAATTTCTCTGATCAAACCCTTCTGCAACAATTCATGAACCTATCTATTCAATTCTTTATTCTCTGAGGTGTTAATTGGTGAAGTACCTTATTAGGTAAACTAGCTTCTGGTATCATATCCATGCAATGACTGATGCTTCTAACCAGAGATAACCCATGAAGTACATTATCTGAAATGATATCTTAAAATTTTGTCAAACATTCTTTAACTTCCAATAATGAATCATCCTCTATCTTCACAAATGGTCTATTAGGAATCAAAGCATAGAACACACCGTTCTTCTTGAAATCCTTTATGAACTATTTTCCTTCAACAAAACAAACTCTAACAATAGTGCAATTCTCATTCTTATATTCTTATACCAAAGGTAACAAACTGTATTTCTTCCTATTAGCCACAATAGTATACCTATTCAATCTACCATCATGTATAGCTTGTCTATCATACTGGCATGGTCTCCCCAACAAGATGTGACAATGATCCATCGACATAATATCAAAAATAAATTCATCATGATAATTTCCAATCTTAAATTTCACAAGACAGTTCACTTACCAAAATCTTATGCCCATCCTTGATCTAAGAAATCTAATATGGCTTAGGGTGCTTCATCCTCGGTAACTACAACTTTGTAACCAACTCTTTTGATGCCAAATTTTTTGAACTTCCACTATCAATGATCCCCTTGCAACACTTTCTAGAAACTTTACATATGGTTGTGAATAAGCCTCTCCTAAGAGGGTCCTCATTAGTTCCTTCATTCCACAAATCTCTTCTAATCATCAAGTTTTTACCACCTTTCAGATTGTTCATTAAATCAAGCGATTCTTCCTACACAAGTACAATCCTTCTACCGCTACCAACCTTCTTACATTCAAATGCCCTATGTCCTTCTTCACAAAAAATGAAACAAGTGCCCTTAAAACATGTTTTGTCTTCTCTCTTATTATCGTTACCTCCAAGGTAACTACTATTGGAGATTTTCCAGCAAGCCAGTATTGACTGCATGTTTATCATTGATGACAACATATGGTAAGAAATGTGCATGGAAGTATTAAGTAGTGGGCCTTGAGAATATGTTGCATTGATATGTTATTAGCATTATATCATGGACGTAGAGGTTGATTATGAGTAAGAGTTATGTAGCAGTTTGTGTCAGCAGTGTTCCTGATAGACTTACAGATAGAGTTTAGTATGAGATTCACAGTAAGGTTATCATGGAGACTTGCACGTTTATATATATGTTGTAGACATATGTATGAATCTATGTTCGTGGAAGTAGAGTCAAATATGTAGTAGAAGATAAGTTATGATGTTCACAGTTAACAATCACAGTTTCCCAAGTTTATCTAGAGGAGCCGACATAAATTATGTTGTTACAGGAGTTGCGCCTATCATTTTGGTAGGTGCGCTTGGATTAGTGTTTATTGGAGAGTTAAGAATGTTTGGTTAAAAGTGAACGATGTAATTTAGTATGAGGAGAAAGTATCAATTAATTTGGTACAGCCGATAGTGTGAAGCGACGCGTTCACTCATATTGAGTTGGAGAGGTCCCAGATTATGTTGCATGCTTAGTAGAGCCAACAAAGATGTTATTGGAGAGTTTTATTGTTTCTCTAATATTATTTCAAGGTGGTTCTAATAGGCTGACTTGATTATATCATTTAGAGGAAAGATACTTATAGGCTGTCATTTGTAATTGCTAAGTATCTCATTGAGTTGAAAGACAAGAGCAGAGAAGGTGTGAAGTATTGTACCATTAGTAGAAGGTCTATGTGACAAAGTAGAGAGTGTGTTCTATTCATTGGAACTAATCAAGACATCAGGTCTACCTTGTAGCTCACCACTTACAGATATAGTGTGTATATATTATCTAGAAGGTTGCATCCTTCACCCCTTTGAGCAATGAACTCTTGGACAGTGCATCCTCACCCCTAACAAGGTTAATTGTAAAAGATTCCTAATAGGGTCTGACCCTTAACCAGGTCACTGTACTTATTGCATTGTAAAGATTAACTTCTAACAGGGTTGTAAGATCTTCTAACAAGGATCATTATATACTAGTGCAGTTTTAGTGGGTGTCAATTCCCACTAGAGTTTTTACCTATTTGGGTTTCCCCATAACCAAAATTGTGTTCATGTGTTATTGTGTATGTGCTTATTGTTCTTTTGTAATGAATTGTATAAAGAATTAAATCTTGTAGATAACTGATTCACCCCCCCCCTCTCAGTTATCTCTTGGGACTATTCCTAACAATTGGTATCAGAGCAAGTGTCTCAGAGAGAAATTTTAATAGATTGAGGTTGATTAGATGGCATTCTTTAGAAAAGAAAGTCCTAAGTTTGATGGAGAGAACTATCTAGACTGGAAGAACAAAATGATGACACATTTGCAGTGCATTGCCTTTGAGATTTTTGAAGTATCTACCAAAGAAGTTCATATTCCCTCTTTAGTAGATCTTGCAAAAGATGATGCAACTTTGAAGTAGAAGGAGATGTTCACATCAAATGCTATTGCCAAGAAAGCCCTTATTAGCACCCTATCTGATAGTGAGCTTCCAGAAATCAAGAAGATGGACAAAGCCTATAAGATATGGAAGTATCTAGAAGACATGTTTGAAGGAGATATTCAAGCCAATAATGCACAAAGGAAAACATGGAAGAAAAGATACAATAAATTAGAGATGCAACCTGATGAGAGTGTTAGAGCTTACAATCAAAGGATTAATGAAGCAGTTGCTAGAATTAGAAATAATGGTGGAGAGATTTCAGAAGAAGACATAATGGATAAACTGATGACTACCTTAACCTCAAAATATGACAACAAGATATGAATCCTAGATGAAACTATATAGTCCAAAAAAGACTTCAAAATAGAGACCTTAATCAGTAAGCTTTCAACATTTGAGATATCAAGATTGAAGATAGAGCCTAAAAGTGAAACAACATTCAAAGCTTCAGTCCATGGTAATAAATCTTTGAACACCTCCGGTAATTTTGATGATGAGGGTGATAATAGAGAACTAGATGATTTTGTTGCTATGATTGCTAAAAAGGAAAGAAAAGGAAAAGGAAAATATGAAGGTAAATTACCATTCAAATGCTTTTCATGTAATAAGATTGGTCACTTTTCTTCTAAATGGCCTATAAGAGTCAAGAAGTTCAAGACTAACTACAAACCTAAGTATACAAAAGAGTGTTACTATGCTGGTGATGAATTATCATATGAAGAATCAACAGAAGATGAAATTGGATTCATTTCTCTTGAAGACATGGAGAAAATGTTTGATGAAATGGACCTTGAAGATGAAAAGAAATCACAGGAGTTAGCATTGATTTCACAACAGACATCATGACAGATTGGATCATTGATAGCGGTTTCTCTCATCATATGATAGGAGACAATGATAGATTTGTACATCTAGATAGATACAAAGGCGACATGGTTAGATTTGGAGAGAAAAATCCTAAACCTATCATAGGTAAAGGATCTATCACCTTGGATGGAAAGAACAACACTGATGATGTTCTTTATGTTGATGGTTTGTAGCATAACTTACTAAGTGTTGGACAGTTGCTTGACAAAGGATATCAGTTGGAATTCAAAAACAACAAGTGCATCATTCACAAAAAAGGAGAGATGATTGCATCAGGTTCAAAGGGGTATTTGCAGGATCATGGTATGTCAAACTAGGCCCTTAAGTGGAAATGAACATTCAGAAAATCAGGTTTAGGCAAGTTGACATAAAAATTTGAACAAGTTATGAATATTATATCAAAAATGTGTAAGAAGAGAATTTGTAGAAAATTGAATTTAGTTTCTAAGATACTAAGCCTTTTTTGAAAAACACTTATTCTATATGTTGAAAATTTCAAATTTCAATGTAGTAGTACGAAAATTTCAAGAAAAAATAAGAAGTAGGTGTATGTCTGACCACCTTAAACATAATCAAATGATACTTTTGTTTTACAAGATTATAGATATAAGTAGTAGAATCATGTCTGGATGTGACACATATTTTTTTGTAATTTTTTTCTTAGTAAATAATTAATTATGATTTTTCTTCTACAACTTTTCTAAAATACAAAACCGCTTGTGTCTGACCATGTTAACTTAGTCTAAACTTTATCAAATTGAAATTTTTTAAATTTTTTTTGTAGTAGGAAAATCATAGAATGTAACACATGTTTTGGATTTCAAAAATGTTATATAGTTTGAAAGTTATAGCTATTTTTCAATAAGTCTAGATCAATCAAGACTAGAAAGATAACAAGTAGGTGTATGTTTGACCACATTAAACAAAATCAAATGATAATATTTTTTTATAAGATTCTAGATAAAAGTAGTAAACTCATGTCTGGATGTGATGTATATTTTTTGTATTTTTTTTCCAAATACATAATTAATTATGATTTTTTTGCTACAAATTTTCCCGAATATAAAAGCTCTCGTGTCTAACCACCTTAACTTATTCTAAAATTCATCAAATTGAAAGAATTTATTATTATTATTATATTAGGTGAAGAAAAGAATGTGATGTATATTTCAAATTTCAAAAATGTTATACTGTTTGAAAGTTATAGTTGTTTTTCAAAGAGTTTATCAATCAAGACCTCTTTTTCACATCGCCACTTTTTGGCATACCATGATCTTACACATACCCAAAGACTAAAGGTAATGTTTTTCAGCTTAATCTTGAAGCAAGTTATTTTGTTGCTAAAGTAGATGACATTTGGTTATGGCATAAGAGACTATGTCACATAATTTTTGACAACATAGTGAATATAAGCAATGTAAAGGCAGTAAGAGATCTTCAAAGCATAGAAAAATCAGTTGATACAATATGCAGGGAATGTGTGATGGGAAAGCATGTGAGGAATTCATTCAGAAGCAAGATAAATTCAATACAGAATAAGTTGGATCTAATACATACAGACTTATGTGGACCAACTCAAACAAGTTCATACTATGGTGAAAGGTACTTTATTTTGTTTGTTGATGACTATTCTAGAATGATGTGGATTGCATTCTTAAAGGACAAGTCTGAAGCATTTGAGAAGTTCAAAATATTCAAAGCTAAGGTTGAAAATGAGTTTGGATTGAAGATTAAAGTTTTGAGATCAGATAGAGGAGGAGAATTCACCTCTAATAGATTTTATGAGTACTACAAAGAAAATGGGATAAAAAGACAAGTGCACCTAGAACCCCTTAGTAGAATGGAATTGTAGAAAGAAGGAATATGATCATTCTTGATACAACGCGCACTATCATGATTGAAGGAAAGGTGGCGCACAACTATGGAGAGATGCGGTCAATACTACAGTCTATACAATAAATAGAATTCAATTGATTAGACCAGGCATAGAGAAGACACCTTATGAGCTATGGTTTGGTAATGTACCTACAGTGAACTACTTCATAATCTTTGGAAGCAAGTGCTACATCAAGAGAGATGAAGCTATAGGCAAGTTTGATGCAAGAAGTGATGAAGTTAATTTTCTTGGTTACTCTACTAAAAGAAAAGCTTATAGATGTTTTAATTTGAGATTGAAGAAGATCATTGAAAGTGCTCATGTAACTAGATTGATTAAAAGTTTATGATTCAAGAGAGATATCATGATTATGCACCTATGATTGAAGAAGAACCTAGACCTACCAGTAGTGAAGTAGTTATTGAAGAAATGTTTGATGTTCTATTCAATGACCCTGAAACAAGTGAAGAAGAAACACAAAAGGAAGATGAGAGAGTCACACCTAATATTCCTAAGTTCACATCTAGCTATCATTCAAAGGAAGACATCATTGGAGATTAGAGTAGAAAAGTCATGACTAGATCAAAAGTAAAGAGTTCAAAAAATGATGAATCAGTATGTTTACTTTCACATATTGAACCTTTAAGTGTTGAAGATGCATGTAATGATTTAGATTGGCATGAAGCAATGAAAGAGGAGATAGATAAGCTAATTAAGAATGATACATGGGAATTGGTCCCCAAGCCTAGTGATAAGAATGTAATTGGAACCAAGTGGATATTTAGAAACAAGATGAATGAAGATGGTACAATAGTAAGAAACAAAGAAAGAATAGTGTGTAAAGGGTATGCACAAAGAGAATGAATTGATTATTCTGATACATTTTCCCCTATGAGCAGATTGGAAGCCATAAAGTTGTTTCTATCCTATGCTACATTTAAAGACTTTAAGGTATACCAGATGGATGTTAAGTTAGCTTTCCTAAATGGAGAATTGAAGGAAGAAGTTTACATAGAGAAGCCTGAAGGATTCACCTTATCAGACAAACCTAATATGGTATGTAGATTGAAGAAAGCCCTCCGTGGACTTAAGCAAGCCCCTAGAGTATGGCATGAAAGACTGGATGGATACTTGACAAAGATTGGATTCAAGAAATGAGCAGTAGATTGTAATTTTTTCATAAGAGAAACATCTGATGGACTATTGTTAGTTGCTATATTTGTTGATGACATTATCTTTGGTGGCAATGACAAGCTTAGTGCAGAATTTGCTAAGGAGATGCAGAGCGAATTTGAGATGAGTATGATTAGACCTATCATGTACTTTTTGGGATTGAATGTGAAACAGACATATAAAGGTATATTCATAAATCAAACTAAGTATGTGAAAGAGATCTTGAAGAAATTCAAGATGGATGATTGCAAGCCAGTTAGTACCCCTATGATAACAAGATGCAATCTTTCAAAAGAATATGATTTAGTAGCAGTAGACATAACGTTGTATAAGTCTATAATTGGTAAACTAATCTATCTTACTTAAACTAGACCAGACATTTCCAATGCAGTTCGTATTGTTGGAAGATTTACAACAGAACCTAAGCAAAGTCATCTCATGGCAGTAAAGAGGATATTCAGATACTTGAGAGGAACTATAGACTATGGTTTATGGTATCCTAATTTAGAAAATGTAGAACTTCATGTGTATACAGATGCAAATTGGGTAGGATGTGTGGAGGATAGGAAGAGTACCTCAGGAGGAGCAGTATTTCTTGGAGATATGCTTGTCACCTAGAGAAGTAAGAAACAAAATTATATTTCCCAGTCAACAACAGAAGTTGAGTATGTTGTAGTAGCATTAAATTGCTCTACAATTGTGTGGATCAAGAAAATGATAAAATATTTTTGTATTAAGATTGATTATCCTATTATTATCCATTGTGATAACACTAGCACTATCAATATGTCTAAGAACCCTGTGATGCATGCAAAGACTAAACACATTGAGATAAAGTATCAGTTCCTAAGAGAGAAAGTAGCAGAGAAAGAAGTAAAGTTGGACTATGTGAGTACAAAAGATCAGCTAGCAAACATATTCACAAAGCATTTACCTAAGGATACATTTGAGTATCTCAGGGAGAAGCTGAGAGTAATTCCCTTCCCTGAATCTGATTAGAGATTGTAGGAGTAAATTAGTCCTCAATGCCTAATGAAAGGTCAATGACTGATGAAAGGTTGACTACTCTACTTCAGGAGTAGTACCAATGCTTAATTATTTGGCACCCTTTTCCATTGATGTCAAAGGGGGCGTAATATACAATCATGAAAAATAAGAAAACAAGAAGAAGGAGTATGAAGTAAGGGGGAGTATTTATTAAGAGTTGCAGCAGTTGGAGGATTCATCCTTGGGGGAGTTTCATTGAGGAAATGGAGAATGTTATAAAATAATTGCTCATTTGGATTGGTGGTGTTTTTCATTGCATACATTTCCATCAATGCCAAAGGGGGAGATTGTTGGAGATTTGCTAGCAAGCTGGTGCTAACTGTATGTTTGTCATTGATGACAACATATGGTAAGCAATGTGCGTGGAAGTATTAAGAAGTGATCCTTGAGCGTATGTTGCATGGATATGTTATCAGCATTATATCATGGACGCAGAGGTTGATTATGAGTACAGACAGTTGTGTAGCAATTTGTGTCAATAGTGTTCCTGATAGAGTTACAGACAGAGTTCATTATGAGATTCACAATACAGTTATCATGGAGCCTTGCACATTTATATATATGTTGTAGACATATGTATGAAGCTATGTTCATGGACGTAGAGCCATATATGTAGTAGAAGATAAGTTATGATGTTCACACTTAACAGTCATAGTTTCTTGAGTTTATCCAAAGGAGCCGAAAGAAATTATGTTGTTATAGGAGTTGCGCCTATCATTTTGGTATGCGTGCTTGGATTAGTGTTTATTGGAGAGTTAAGAACTTTTGGTTAAAAGCACATGATGTAATTATGTATGAGGAGAAAGTATTAATTAATTTGGTAGAGCTGACAATGTGAAGCGACGTGTTCACTCATATTGAGTTGGACAGGTCCCAGATTATGTTGCATTCTTAGTAGAGCTGAAAAAGATGTTATTGGAGAGTTTTATTGTTTCTCTAATATGATTTCAAGGTGGTTCTAACAAGCTAACTTGATTATATCATTTAGAGGAAAGATACTTATAGGCAGTAATTTTTGATTGCGAAGTATGGCATTGAGTTGAAAGACAAGAGTAGAGAAGAAGGTGCAAAGTATTGTGCCATCAGTAGAAGGTCTATGTGACAAAGTAGAGAGTGTGTGCTATTCATTGGAACTGATCAAGACAACAAGTCTACTTGGCAGTTCACCACTTGCAGATATAGTGTGTATCTGTTATCCAGAAGGTTGTAGCCTTCACCCCTTTTAGTGGTGAGCTCTCAGACAGTGCATCCTCACCCCTAACAGGGTTATGTAAAAGACTCCTAACATGGTCTGACCCTTAACTAGGTCATTGTACTTATTGCATTGTAAAGATCAACTCCTAATAGGGTTGTAAGATCTTCTAACAAGGATCATTATACACTAGTGCATTTTTAGTGGGTGTCAATTCCCACCGGGGTTTTTACCTATTTGGGTTGCCCCGTAACCAAAATTGTGTTCACTTTTTATTGTGTATGTGCTTATTATTCTTCTATAATTAATTGGATAAATAATTGAATCTTGTAGATAACTGATTTACCCCTCCTCTCAGTTATCTCTTGAGACTATTCCTAACAACTACCTCTTGGATAACCTCCTCTTCCTTGGTATGCAATTTCTCCCTTCCATTCTGATTTTCCTTTATCCTAATAAGATTTTCTACTTTCTCCATAAGATCTACCTCTTCCTCTAGAAAATCTACCACCTCCACCTCTTTGCCTCATCTCATGCCTTTTTTTTTTATCTTCTCTTTTTCCTTTAATGCAAATTGATAGGATTATTCAATGCTATTCATATTGACCAAATTGATCTCATCTTGTATAGAAGTTCTCAATCTATTCGAGTACCTTGAAATTATTTCAACTTCATCATCCATATGTCTAGATTTGATATCCAATCTGTAGAATTATTTAGTATACTCTTTCATAGTGGTTTCCCTTTGTTTCAAATTTTGTACTCTTGTCCTCAACAAACTAACTTGATAATCACTTGGTAAGAAATCACCCTTCAATTTGTTTACCATCTTATCCCATACCTTGATCTTTTCTTTTCATCTTCTTTGTTCATCAAGCTTCACATGTTCCCACCACAACTATGCATGTCCTTTTAATTTTGTACCGAAAATATTCACCTTCTTATCCACAAGTGTTCCTTCATGTTTAAAATATTTCTCCATTTTAGAGATCCAGTCCAACAACTCATCTGAATCTAACTTTCCATTATATTCAAGAGGATTGAAATGTAGTTTAGCATTCACACTTTTTAATTCTTTTAGGAATCTAAGAACAGGGGCTTGTTCTGCTCCTTCTAGTTCTTGAGCTTAATCTTCACTAACATATTCAATAGGTATTCCTCTTCTTTGGATTGTCTCAATATCTTCAAGCCTAACACCAATTTGTCTCAACATATCCATCATAGTAGGATCAACATGTCTCCTTCCATGAAACATTTTCATAATTATTTGCAATTGTAGGCTATATCACGATCTTCCACCCTACAACCAATTCAACTAGGTCTTGCTAAAAACAAAACCTTGCTTTGATACCACTTGACATAGTGCTAAGGAGGGAGAAATTCCCAACCTTGCAACTAAGACACAGTGAACCAACAACTAAAATCTAGAGAGAGAATGAATAGTCCAATATATTTATTTAGCTCGATCAAGCAACATACATGTCAGCCTGTCAGGCCTTCCCGATTATAGACATATAAAATGAAATGAATCTCATATCCTAATGCTAATATGACAAATTCTCGAATCTAGATTCCTAGAACCAACATAACTTACTTCTCAAGATACCATCGAGTTATTATATATAGGCAATGCCTCTATAAGTAAACCAAGAGAGAATCACATTCCCCAAGAAGGAAACATTTACAAAAAATAGGTCCAACCCAAAAAGGAATCAAATATCCACACAAGGAAATAAAAAGATGCTCGATCAAAGGAAATGATCCATGGAAAATCCACGAACCACACGCTAAAATTGCAATGGTTGAAAGCCAAAGATCACTTACCACACATTGAATCTCTAAATAGGTCCAAGAAAGCAATGACCACGCTATCCATGGAAATCAAATAAATCACATCTTGAACAACCATGAATAAAAAGAGGTGTGATCATAGGAAGATGATCCCTAATAGGTCTAGAATAATAATTTATGATTGCACACACTATCTTTCTATAGTTTGAATCATGAACAACACTAGCTATGATCACAATGATAAGGGATCATAATGTAACCAGCTTTACAACCTTTGAAACATCACATCCAAGTCATATCGAACAAAATACACAACCACCATTCATAGGAACATTGTGACACCAGTGACCAGAAAATCAATCACATCTTACTCAAACTATCAAACAAACCTCTGTAAACCTCTATAGATGATCTAAAGACATCCCAAACAATACCTCACCATCACATCTCAAGATATTCAGTATAGCATCTGAACAATTGAAATCCACCTTACTAAACATTTTAAACACACTATTTGAGACAACAACAAGTATGTTTTGAAAATTAAGCAAAAATAGGTTTTACAGGGACCAGAAACCCAAAGAGTTAAAGATACAGATTAGAGAATCCAAAATAGAGAGGGGAAGTAAACACCCCAAACTAGGAACAACCAACATGACAGGCAGGAAACAAAAAGAGAACCAACAAAACAAACCAATTGCTACCACCCTTTCAAAATCTAGATGGAGTCTTCCATCTTTTTCTCTAGCTTTGTCATTTTTGTTTTAGATTCTCCTTGAACCCCATAATTTCCTTGTTGGATGAAGTGTTCTAGCTCATCTTCTCTCTAGTTCTGGACCTAGGGACTTTCCCCTTTGTATTAGGATTCTGCACAACTTCCCATTCCTTCTTATCCAACATGTCAACCAATGAATGAAGCTTATTGGTAGAGGACTTCATGCCCTCCATAGAATGCTCAAGTAGGTTTTCCAACATTTTTTCAACACATTCAATTCTAGCCATTAATTTAATAGGGGAAAAAATATCCTGAGAGTGGTCATAGTCCTTACCCATGTTATTAACTATTTCCAATAGATTCTGATACTTGGCCTCCAGGTCAGTATTATGTGTCCTAAGCTTCAAAATCTTCTGGTAGCACCATTTTTCATTTTTGTAAGAAAATAGGGCTCTAGCATTAGCTATTTTTAAAAAGAAAAAAATTGATTCCTCATTATCAGGGAGATCCTCCATTATCATAAATACATAATTCTCTCTCTTATTAGCATCCTGACTAAAATCCAAAACTCTGGCATGCTAAAAAATATTCCAATAGTTACCCTTGCATCCCAAGAGGTAGAAACAACACTTTCCCTATCCAAGGAACACATCAAAAAATCTCCCACTGTAACTCATATGAAAAAGGCCCGCAGGTGCCCAATATGGTATTATTCAGAACCATCTTCTTGTCAGACCATTAATGTCATGCTCATATTAGAGCATGAAGAGATTCTTAACAAAGATCTTGAGATGTCTTCTCATGTGATATCAAAGGAAGTACCCAAGTTGAGTCATAATGTCCTCACCTCTAATGCATCACACCCCAAAAGGGTAAAACCCAAGTTACCTTTCTTTCACCATAATTTCCTGGATTCATTCATTAAAAAGAAAAGAATTAGGCTGCAAGGGTGACTACTTCCCAAACCCATTAAATGGCTTCTTATAGAAACTTTAGGTTGTCATTTAGTGTAAATAGTCAAGTTTTGGTTTGTTTGGTGTATCTTCCATTTAATAAGTGGTATTGCACAAGGTGACACATTTTTGGTGTCCCGTGTATAGTCATCAATCTCTTGTTAGTTGCAGTGGGTCTTTCATGATTTTCATCGTTGTTTGTCAAAATTCCCAATTTTAAATGGTGATATTATTAAATGTTGCACTAACCCTTTTTGTTTGTTAAGAGAAAGTGTGCCAATGCAACATGGTTTCCTTTTTCCATGCACATTCTTAGAAAGGTATTTTTTTTCCTTACCATCATGTTATGTGTGATGATAAGGCCCTTTGTTATGATATAATGTCAATTCTTTATAGTAAGACATTAAGGGTTCATTTTAAGATTTAAATAATTGAGCACTTCAAAGCAATAAATGACAAGACAATTATATGTAGATGCTTAGATAAACAAGAAAATTTCATATTTATATAAATATCAGTAGTATCTATGTACATGACAAGATTTTGCAAAATGATAACATGATTTTCTTTTTCATTTACATACTACATATCATAACATTTTTTATCTAAGTAAACTAATATTGTTCAAGGTAGGTGTTCAACATCTCCAAAGATGGGTTTGTCATCTCCTAAGCCATCTTCTCCTTCCCTAACATTTTATTTTGACTCAAAGATTCCCTTTCACTGGACTCTCCTAGGCTTGCTAAAAAAGAAATCTCAAGTAGAATTCTTCTATCTCCTCCTCGACCATTTCCACATTTGTGTCTAGATATTTTCTTCAGAAATTTGACACCACAACAAAAATGGATGTCGAGAGGCTGGTAGTAGAAATTCATAACAAAAGGAAGAAACAACATGTCTGATCCCATCTCCATATATACATCTTTAGGTCAACTGCCAATGGCAACCCAACACTATCTTCAGACATAACAAACATGATTTCAAGCCCACCGTATATAATTATGCCAAAAATTCCCATTGTGAGGAAAATAATCACATCCCTAGACTCTCCTAAGTCTAGGAAAGAGCCTACAAAGCTAAACAAGATGTCTGTGTTTAGCTTATAGTAGTCCTCACTATGTAGATATTCTTCACCTAGTGCCCATTCCAGGGTAGTGAGAACCAATTTGTCATGTGTTCTAACCAATTTGGCTAGCCTATCATCATCTATAAATCCTAAGAAGATATCCTTGGGCAATGGGTAGGTCAATCTCATAGGAGTGTTCATGCTTCTAGGATAAACTGTCTAAATTCTTCACTCTCATCTCCCAAGGTCTACAAAATATTATGCCACCTTTAGAACACATTGCCCTTTTTGTAGAGAAATTGAAAACCTCCGTAGGAATTTTGCATAATTTACTCTGTATTAAGAGAGAATATCACATCAACTTGTGAGAGTACTTTTTTATTTTCCAATGGTTTCCATCTATCTATTTCTAGAGCTATGAGCTTGGTTTTTGGTTGCTAATAGTATTGATGGAGGAGATTCGTAGTCCTTGAATGCTAAAAAAGGGTAACTACATTTACTCCAGGCTTAAAATGAAATATTATTATTGATATGTTTTCTTACTAACACATTTTTCACAACATTTTAGCATCAATGTTCATTATTGTGTGAAAATTAGTGATATCTAGTTGGATTTTGCATGCTTTTCACTTAAATACCTATACTAATGATGTTCAGATGTCTTTCCTCTTTTCACTAGATGAAAATTTAGAGTGTATTCTTTTACCAACTTAACAACCAACCTGGAAGGAAGACACCATGCTCATTCATTGCATACTAAAGCCAAAGAGGAAAAATGAAATCAATTGAAAAAAAATGCACAAATACAAAATTAGGTCATGTTAACAACTCTACTGGACCTATGGGCACCTGGCTAGCAGTAGAGAAATGTTAACAATAGTTAAGGCGATAACCTCATTAGGGATATGGATGCATGACTCATAGCAAGGCTATATCTAGTTGGATATGGAACATATCTCACCTATGTGGTCTAGCAGATGAGTGGAAACCATTTCATTATCTCGGGAAGGGAAGGATTAACCTCCTTGTAGACACAAAAATTCCTAGACGATCTACTTTCATATTTTGATGGGTTAATCTAATGCTCATTTAAACTTTTTTACAATTTCCAGATATCAAACATTAATTTATCATTACAAAGCCGAGATCAATGTAGTCACTTTCTTTCTATTCTTGGTATTCCCCTTTCCTCTGTGGATATTGGTTGGCCATTCTAGTTTTTTTTTTCTATAAATATTTTCTTGGCATCCCTTGGCTAACATTTCTTGTGTTATTATCTCTTGTTTCTCTCTTAATATTTTCCTCTTGTAGGTGGAGTTGCATCTTGAGTCCTCAAATTTTATCTATACCTTGTTTGAATGTTTTGACTTCTTTTATAAGAAAAATCCCTGATCTTTTCTCTTTGCATGCAGTTTTTTACTCCTTAGGATTTTGTTCAAGAAACTCATGAAGAGAATCGATATGAGAGATTCAAATTGAGTTGAATTATATCCTAATGGATATGGATTTCATCTACGCAATAAATAGATCTGAGGTTCTCTTACAACAATCTGAGATCCCCCAAAAGTCACCAAAATGTAGACTCCTTCTACATCACCTAAAAAAACATCTAATGTTTTCCCCTAGTCTTTGATTACATGGAGTGATTTGTAGCATTCATTAAAGTACTCATGCCAACTAACATGTGTCAGCCCATTAGATTTTCTATCTCCACACAAAGAATGAACTCCTCCAAAGTTCTGCCAGTATGCCGCATGTCCCAAGACACTTTCACTTCAATAGGGTCTGCGGACACATTTTCAAGGAATATTCTTTTGTGGAAGGAAATCCATGACTAATAGCTTTTCTAGACAACTATTCTCATTTTGATGCTCAGATTGACTCATGCAATCATGACATCAATGATCATGCCACCATGATTTTGTAGTTGAGCCCATCTGATAGGTATTTTCTAATAAACCAATCAAATTCAAAAATTTGCCCATGGCATAGGAAATTGAGCCATCCATGCTAGATTTCTCAACATGCCAATTGACTGTAACCGAACTGTAATCATTTTGAGACCATTTTTTATTCAGGGTTTTTCTATAAAGCCCTGATGATTTGTAAGAAAAAATGGTTAGAAATATCGGAATCTGGTTCAATAAGCAAAGAAATAAGTTGTATTATTTGCAAAGATTTTATCTTTTCTGAGAGAAAGATCCTATGGCTTGTAGTCTAGTGGTGTAAATATTGTAGAATACATTTTGAGGGGTATTCTCTCTCACCTTGGCATGTTCTCTCTTAATAAATCATGGGGACTGTGTACTCTGTTCCTTTTTCTTTTTATTAATCATTTTGTCATGTGTTGAACTCTCACTGGTCTAGTCTAGTCTGTGTATGTTTTCTATAGTGTAGTTCTCTAGAAGATGGGTTTTATGAAGTGAGGTCTTCTCTTTCAACCCTTATTTGAACTATTTATGTCTTCCTTGACATAGTGTCAAATATTATTTTCTTTGTTGAGGAGAATTGCACTTACTTTAGGAGCTATGTACCTTAATTCGGACCCTTGCAGATACCTCCCATGATGGGATATGAATGTGTGAGCCCTATGTATGATGAATTTGGCTTCTCATTATCCAAATAAGAATGAAGGAAATGTGGTGTACTATGTCATAGGTGAATGATGACATAGAACTCTGCCCAGAAAAGGTCAAACCCCTGCAAATACCACTTTAAAAATTCTCATCCCGTCCAACAAAGATTTGATTTAGAATTTTGCCTCCCCTTAGCGTAGGATGTTGTTTTATTGAAGGTATTTTTCCTCCCTTTTCCCCAACCTGCAACCATGAAGAGTCGACTTCTAAAATACCAAAGGTTGTATTGCAGGATGCACCCAATCCTGCCCCTACAACACTTCTGAAATTGCCCTTCAATAATCTACACGAGCCACAAATTAGGGGATAAATAAAAATCATAGATGATATTCATTTAGGAGATAGCTATAATGATTCAACATGGTGAGATGAGTACCATAATTTAGTATGATCTTTAAAAATCATTGTAGGTTTATCACTTGGTGATGGATGATCCTTTTTAGTCATTGTTGGTGTTATTGAGGAGTTCTTGGAACCTATTGTTATAGTAGGGTTTATTTGAAATTTTTAGTCTCATTATCAGGAGATGGTTATTTTCACATGATTGGAGACATGGTGACATCTTTCTTAGCCATGAAGTACTCCTGGAGTCAATGGTTGTGTTGACTTTGAAAAGTGACCCTTTCTTATAGGATGGGCTTAGTATTGTGGCTTGGTGTACTTTTGATTATTGGTTTTAGACAAGTTATCTTATGAGAATGATATGTTTAATAGAGCATATTAATTTTGTTAGAGGAGATGTGAGATCAAGATGTCATAATATGGGGTTCAAGATTTTACAGTTGGAATTTTGGAAATGGTCTAGTTGGTCCTCTTGATATTACATATATTGGTCATGAGCTTGGTAGTGCCATGAGAGTGTAGTATATAATTTGGATTTTATCATGGACTAATCAGTTATGAATGATCATTAATAATTAGAGACCTAGGGTTAGGCAATTATTGAGATGGTTACTCTTTAGAGGTTTTAGCAAAAAGAATAAGGAGCCTTTCACATGGATATAAAAATGAGTTCATGATGGACTTGAGAGGATGTTGTTCATGGAAGAGGTCTATGAGACTTGGTATTTCCTAGAGGACAAATATATTTCTCCACTCTTGGTATACTTATAAAATAATATTCTAAAAGGGCTAGCCCATTTTTTAATCTATTTGTCTAATGAAGATGCATCTTGAGCTATATTTTCTAATTTTGGAAGGATCATTTGGGAAGTTTTCAACATGTTTATCCCCTTAGAAATATAGTCCGACTAATGAGAATTTTGGGAGATGCTGGACTTATTCCTATTCTAGGAATGGATTCGAGATTTATCCTCCTTATTTATGAGGCTCACATTCATGTTGGTGATATTATATATAGTTTTTGTTTGATCTAATGAAAATGAATGATTCTAGGGTATTGTTGAGGATTTTAATTTGGGGTTGTGAAGGACAAGTTTCTTGAAACAACTCATTAATTTGATTTGATGGTAGAAGGAAATGATTGGGATATAATGTACATGTTTTCTCTTTGTTCTATAAATTATTCCTAGAGGTTCTTGTTCACATGGTTCAATTTGGTAGACTTGGGAGAATTATGGTGAAATATTATTAAACATTATACAATAGTTTATGTTGCATGTATGGATTATTATGATTATTCCTTGTTTTGACATGGTTTGAATATTATCCACACCTCAGTAAGTGTTGATTGGTAGTACACCATGATCTATTTTTAGATTGAATATTACTTACACAATGGAAGTTCTTGCATGTTATTGGAATGAGTTCTATAGATTTTTTAGATATTAGTGAGGTATGGATGATTGGATGGAATGGTATTTTTTTTTGGTCTCTTTTTCCTTTTGTGTGGGTTTACTAGCTGGATGTTAATAATAAAGTGTATTTTTTGTTCTAACTATTTTGGAACATTCACATGCTACTATGTTTTGGGGGAAGTTTTTAATTTAGAGTTGTATTTTGATAACACATTTGAAGTTGGAGATATTGGTGCTTCTATAAATATCCTAAGAATAGTAAAGTTATGTCAATGATTTATAACATTTTATATCACTTGGATTTGATCCTTTTATTCTTTGGATTGGTGCATATTCACCTTGTCTTTTTCCTTCTTCTATAGGTGACATTTTGGAAGATGAGAGGAGATCTTACTTGTTGTGGTGAAAATCTTAGATATTATTACAACTATATTGTTAAAGAAAAAGAGATACTAGAAATATATGTGGTTTCATGGATGGTTACATGATGATATTTTTATTGATTGACACATAACAGTCAAATATTATTCAAATTAGCCATGGTGAAGTGTTCAAAAAATGGAGAACGTTGGGAATTAAGGTGTATTAACTTTAGAATTTTCTAGATTTATATTCATTTATTTGATTATTTGATGTCTAAATTATACTTTCTTTCTCATCATATTTTTTTCATCTAGTATGATATGTCACTATGAGTAGTCATCATGATGATAGGTGACAAGGATGTATTTTTTTCTCTACATGTGAAAGTAGGAATCCTATTTTGGTAGAAAGATTCAATCATGTTTTGACATCTTAGAAACTTATGTAAGTCATGATTGCATCAAAGATTCTTATGGTAGGTTATGAAAGATTCCTATGATCAGGGATCACTTTAAGAAACCCCCTCCTATGAAAATGTGTAAAAACCTGGCGAATCCTACATTATTTTGGGGGGAGGGAATTAATATTATTGGCGATTTTTTTTTTCACAAAGAAAAAATATTAATTGCACCGGCGATTTTTTAATTATATGAAAATTTTATAAAATATTGGTGAATCTTTCATTATCAAAGAAAATCATGATGACATGCACACATACCTAGAAACCATCATTATTCGATAGGGGTTTGGGGGTAGCACCCCCAAGACAGTATTGTGAGTTACTTTTCTATCTGTTGACAGGAGCTAACCCTACTTTTTGTAACCATTGGATGATTCGAGATCAATGGCTAAGATTCTATTTTGGACCAAGGTTTTAAAGGACACAAAGATTCCCCCAAAAGTCTCCAGAATAGAGACGCATGTCAAATCTATTTTGGGACAAAGTTTTAAAAGACATAAAGTTTCATTGAAAGTCTTCGGAATACACATGTCAAATCATTATACACAACTCATACCCTAACCTTAAATGTCAACCACATATTAGTGAATATGGTTGTCAATTACGACAAGCTTTGGAAATTGCAGGCAAATTTTTTTAATTTATAGTGTCCAACAATTAGATTTGATTGACGATATTGAGAAAGAAAAGGGGAAAATACATAAACCAATGGATGATGGACCTAGGAATTTGACCCAATATTTGTAAAGTCTAGGCTACATAGTCAACCTAATATACACATTATATTCACCAAATCCCAGGTTGCTGACATGTGACATTTGCCAAATGGCAAATATTCACCACTAAATTTTTCCCTACCTATGATAGGTTAGACAAGTGTTGGAAGACATCCTACATGGAAAATATGGGTACTCAAGTTGGGTTATGATGTGTTACGAAAATAGTGTTTGACCCTTCAATTTACATAAGGTTATTATTTTTAGTAAGTTTACATTTGAAAATAATTTGGTTTGAAAATTTTCCCAAAACTTTAGACGAGCTAGATAAACATGCTAGTAAATTCTTTGTTGCAAGATCATGTCTAGATTTGAAGATATTAAAGTTTTCATTTTTTAAGTTGTTGAAGAAATTTTAGAAATTAATTTTGAAGGTCTTAGAGGTTCTTAATCAGCCTAAAAGTTTCTATAATTGTTGTCTAGTGGATTATTTATTGATAAATCATGTCACGAGATTTTTGGTACTTTAAACGATTCATCACTTGAAAACTTAGTTCAAAATTTATGACCTCTGAAAGTTGGGTCTCTTACAATAGGAAATATTAAAACTTTTTAAACACATATACATGAGGTACAAAAGGGAGCTACACATGTTGGTGTTTGTTTTGACACATCATATAAGGCATATTAGATTGGAGATAAGACGAGTGCTACTTTTTAGGTAGTTTTTAGCCCATGGTTTGTAATAATGTTTGAGAATTACATATATTGTATCTCCTATATATTAGATGGATGAGAAGGAGGATGTGTGAATAATTCATGTAGCTATTGAGTTACATTTGGATTTTTGGCTGGTAATACTCTTTTTAGAGTCTTTCTCTATAATTATATTGTAATTTGTTGTTGATTTTTGAATAATATATTTGGAAACTTTTGAAGTGGGGGGTTTTATCTTGAAAGGATTTTTCTCATATAAATCACCATGTTGTGGTATACATCTTATTTATGTTAATTATCTATAACTATTGCAAATATTTGAGATAGTGTTAGCATAACCCTCCTCTCAAGGTTGAAATAGGAAGTTGTTTTGCTACCTTAATTTCTTTACATGATGGGTTGTAAAAGAATCAATTATTTATGTAGTCAGTTATGGTGGATTCTCTTATATCTATAACTATTGTTAGTTATGATAGATTGTATGATAGGTATATGATATGTAAGAACATTTTTATCTATTTTTAGCAAAAATGAAGTACCCAAATTGATAATCATTTGAGAGATTACAGAATCTTGGACAAGTGAGCACACTACATGCATAGGATGTTCAAAACTTGGTGTCATGTGGAATGGACATCCACCTCTTTTAGATTGGTCTAGAAGCTACTTAAACTTGTATATCTATATAATTATATGCCTTTGTGTGGGTTTGGATGAGGTGAGAGGAATGGGGAGAACTATTTACTATAGGGTTATAAATATCATATTTGATCCAAAGTAATAATTTGTTATCTCCATGTTAAGGTTGTGAACTTGAAAATGCACCTTAACTTTTTTGGTGGAGATTTATATAGTGGTTTGATGTTTTGGAGTGTCTAGGTTTATCTAGTCAAAAAGGTTTTCCCCAATGTATATTGGTGTTTCTTTTCTTCTATCCTTGTTTACTTTCTTCTTCTTCTTTCATGACTTCTGAAGAGCTGATTTGTATGCCATTATATTGTTGAAATTTACTTAGATCTAGTAACTAAACTCTCTTTACTTTAAGGAAGTTAATGTGATGGAAAATAAACCGTTTCTATTTCCCAAGTTGTATTTTGGATGTAAGAGCAGATGGAGCAATGGCATATGGGGAACATGTAGTAGTAGGAGATCGTCCTTTGGATACTTCCCCACTATAATATATTTATAGGGACGAGAGGGATGAACTATGTATATGAGAATTAATTACTTAACATTGTAGTGGCTCATGTGTGCATGATATTAAGATATCACATGATAAAAATATAACCAATTGTGCATGAGTGGCTTGTCTTGATTTCACTTGATAGTGGATAATTTGACTCATGCAATTCTTGCAATATCTATTATGTGGTTTGATCATGATTATGCACGTGTTTAAACTTTAGGCATAGAGCAAAGGGTGTTTCATATTTAAACACAGATACCATCTAAGAATTATTGTGATGGGTAGTAAAGTATGACTAGTTTGACTTTAAGGGCGTAATAATATGTGCTTGTATCATATTAAATATTTAAGAAAAATAAAATGAAAGGATAATGTAAGTTGCATTTGGTGGTTCTTCAAGGATGTTATTTTTCCTTTCACATTAGACCTACAACTACATATTGAGAGTATTAGTAGAGCACATATCCTCGCCCAAGTTGTATGGGTTGGATGTAAGGGTGGAGGAAGCAATAAGATATTAGAATATGTAGTAATAGGTGGCAAGGAGGTTGATGGAGTAGGGTCTCCTTTGAATATGGACCCACTATAATAGATTCATAGAGATGAGAGGGATGATCTATATGCATGTCAGAAATAATTACTTAAAATTATAGTAGTCAACATGTACATGCTATTAATGTATCATACCATAAGAATATAACCAATTGTACATGAGTATGATATCATAATTTCCTTGATAAAAGATAGCTTGACTCATACAACTCTTAAGAAAAGATTTAGATCACAGATAACTCATCATACATTAGAGATAAGGAAAATAACATCCTTGATATACACTTTATTTCTTAAAAAACTAATAAAGATAAATACACATTTCTAAAGGAATTTAATCTATGATTGCCATTCTAAAGTGAGAAGAGGACCACATAAAAAACGGAGGCAACCAACCATTTGCTTTTAGTCCCCACTAACAAAATGGCCGAGTTCAAGAAAGAAAACTCCAAACCTACAACTCAAGCAGGATACGGAAGAGTAGTACAAAACCTTTCAGACTTTCGAGTTCATCTGCTTCTTAAGCAAAACGCTGCCTAATTATTCGCAACGTGCCGCATTCTTCTATCACTTTTAGGTTAGAATGGATTGCCGCATCTACCAAATGTAAAAACATACAAGAAAGTCACCCATTTCAGACTTCTACTGTCTTTCCATTGCAAATGAGGAGAGCTCTTTAAAGAAGTTTATAAACAACGTCAACTCTTTTCCTTATAACAACTTTCCCCTCCTACGTTTTCCACCTGATCTCCAAGCGCTATAATTGGCCAAGGTCGGTCATATTTTCCTATTGATTTTGCAACAACTCAATAGAATATCTCAACATTGATATCTTTCTGCTTTTTTATATAGAAGTTTTTAAAAAAATAAGTTTAGTTCTTAGGTTTTTTCAAATATAAGTATGTTAGTTTTACAACAAGTGAAAGAGATGAAGAATTGTGAAAGTGAATTCGCCAAAGTCACAAGGATCTTCTCTTTTCTGATGGGCAATTTGTGTGATCTTGATTGCCATGGATGTGGCCAAACAATTTTGTTTTTATTGTTCAGGAGAACTTGGAAAGGCTGTTCATGGTGGCGATACAACAAGTGTTCAGATGTGCGGAGAGGGTATGTGCCAGTGCGCGTGGGTATGGAGGAGACAGATAAATTTATGGTACCTGTTTTTTATCTAAACCATCCTCTCTTTGCTAATCTTTTGGCAGATGCAGAGGAGGCTTTTGGGTTTGAACAAAGAGGAAGTTTGAGAATACCTTGTACTCTTCAGAGTTTTGTTCTTACAATGAGAGCTATCATGGGCAGTTGCAGGTAGATTTGCTAAGATGGGTTTTCATGTCATGATGTTATAATCCTTGGGAAGTTTGATTTAGGAAGATGAATTAAAAGATCTGGATGATTTAACACTTTACTGATTGTTTGTCATTCTGTGGAAAGTCAATTGTATGGAAGATAATAGTTTGCGTTAGAAGATTGAAAGAGTTAGTTTTAATTAATTAATTAATTATAAAATAGTTCATTAAAATAACAATTAGCATTCTTGACACCGATGTTGATAGATAGTAGAAGAAAATATAGAACCTTGACACAACTTGTGTGGTTGGTTTATAATCCATCCAATTATGAGGATGTGCTTGTATCATGTTATTGAATAACTGATTAAGAAAAAGAACGAAAGGACAATACTGAGGTGTGTGTTGGCAATCCTGATGTTATTTCCCCTCCAATTGGTATTAGAACTCAACTTCTGTTTTTCATGTATTAAAAGAAGGTAGTTTTGAGATGAAGATCACTTTCCCCTTTCAAAATTAGTGTTGTTTATGTGATTATGTAACAGAATGTTTTGATTGTTAAAATTGTTTTAATATATATATATTTTACATATGCTCATAAATTATAAATTATATGGAAGATAATAGAAGGTGTTAGAAGATTAGTAGAGCTATCTTATTGGAAGCAAAAGACACCTCATTATGCTTCAAAAGAAATGTACATACCTCACCATTATCTGTTTTAAAGATAAATTTATCTCAAGGATGTAACTGAATCTTTTGATGTTAAAACTATTTTAATATATATTTTTATCCATGTTCATAAAGAATTGAATAGAAAAAGGTCACATCCTAAAGTTCATGTGAATTGAAGTTCAGAGCATAAGACAATAGCTGTAAAGAAGAGGAGACACTTGTTATTTAAAAAATAATAATGTAAAATGTATTTATTGTTTGAAGGTAATAATATTGAATTTTAAATCTGCCACTACATATAATTAGCAGTGGGGCCACGACTTGTGAATACAATTTTGATAGAATATCAATTTGACATATGCCTTGAGTTAAAACATAGTTTGCAAATTTTTCATACATTTGACTGCAACATCAACATGGATGAAATAATGTTGGATATAGAATTAACATAACTAACAAGGGTTGCGAGCAGTTGGAGTCCTTGCCTAAGGTGGAAGAGCATAGAGGAAGTGTGTGCAGTCCATTTTTGGGTGAACATAAAATCTAAAATCAGATATGATATACACAATGATGAATCGTAGCATATGATCCAAAACATATTGATATCAAAGAACAATAGATTTATTAAATGTTTGAGGCAATCTAGGAAAAGACCCAGATGAATTCTGGATGCAAAATGATTCACCAGTATAAGGTACAATCAACAGAATCTCATCCCAAGGTAGCAACTATTACTCATCCAATCCCTGCAGAATGCTACAGGAATCAAATCATGATGGTCATGGATGGAGTAACATCTATGTCAATATAGATCAGCAAGGTTTATTCTATCAAGACATATCAGAAAGCAATTACAATACTTTGTATAATCAGATAGATGGTGATTTTGACATAGCTATCATTTTCAGCAATGATCAAAATACCATACAGTTAGACAATATATATTCCACAAAGAAAATGGAATCCTAAAATGGCATCTTACGTTTTTAGAAAGCTATGTTGTTTTTGTAAATTGATCAAAATTGATCAGAATGATGGCAAAATCTAGAAAAGGATACAAAACAATCACAACAATAGAAATACCTATTAAGAATTCGGTAATAAGAAAAATGCCGATAGCAATGTTTTCCAATGCCATAATAATAGCAGTAACCAGATGAATATCTCAGAGCCATTGCAAGTACGAAATAAGATTAACAGTTACATGAAAACCATGGAAACATGAAGTTTTATGGTTACAAGAAAATAGAAGGCAAGAGAACAGTGGTATATTTCAAAACAAATGAAGATAAGTATAAAAGGAATTCTTGGCTCTACCTCCTGCAACACTTAAAAAATTTGAGCTTTTTATAAATTAATATATAATAAAACTGCAGCACTTACATCGTGAATACATTACATCTGTGCTGATACTGATAGACATGATGGTTAACAATCTGCAACATCCGTAAGTCTTCAGTTGCAATGAGCCACAAAGAATTTGAAACATGTTTCATCAAGCTAATGGAGGTTAAATTTGGAACATTAGTGCTCCTACACTGGAGTATCATTAGTCTCCTGCCTTAATCTCCAATCTACACTCTTATGCAGATACCTGTTTGCGAGAAGCGCCTTCAAAGAAACAGACTCTTACAGATAGTGTATCTTTTGAAACATATTCTTACCTTCCATTTGGTAATAATGGTGGATATAGAATCAACATGACTACTGTGGCCTTTAAGTATACTAATTATACCTTGGATAGAATCATAATAATGTAATCTCCAAATTTAAAACTCACAATTGCACTTATCATTCTCTTGCATCTACATTTAAGAAATTTTTTTTATTTTTCTAAGGAATGAAACAACATTATTTTGTATAAAATGTAATAATTTCATTAATAAAATTGGAATATAAATAATTTTAAAAATATAAATCTTTAATTTAATAAAAATTATTGAGATAGAGTAAGATATATAAGGTAAATCAATATTGATAAGTTAATCCACAATATTTTAGAGATTTTTACATAATAAAATCAATATCATATTTTATTTTAGATGGTGTCATAGTAATAAATGATGTCTTTCTTAAAAAGAATCATTTTATATATATAGATTTTTCCTAGCACAAGGGCACACTAAGAGGCTCTAGGTGGAACAAAAGGTCAAAAGTTATGTCATGATCAATTTGATTATTATTTGTGTCTGATTTAAGTTGTTTCAAGTCATATTGAGTCCATATGTAAGGCTAGGTAAAGCCATGTAATCAATTGTAATGAAATGTTCAAGTTGTCCTATTAAGGTCCTAATTGGTATATAAGGCCAAATCATGTAAGAAAACCCATGAGAGGGTAAATGAGTTGTAAAAATGTCATTTATGGTCCATTGTGATATGATGGAAGGGTTCACACAAAGTTCCAAGGTCATTTGTGCCAAGGAGAAAAAGTTGGTACAAAGTTGCAATGTGTGACATTTTGCAAAAAGTTGCAAAATAATGTAAAAAGGGAAATTGTCCAGTCATTGGGAAGTTGTAACTTTCATGAAAGGTGAAAGGTATTAAATAGGCTTGTTTTGGTCAAATCTAGGGGTGATGATCAAGTTGGAGGAAAGAACTTGAGGTTTGTATATCATTCATATCTTTGAGTCATGTCACCCATACTGCAAGTACGTGGGGACAAACATGAAGATTTTGCATCCAAACTAGAATGGACCTTCATGGAAGGATCTAGGAAGGTGAAATTTATGAAGGAGCACCATCTAGACAAGTTTTATAATGTATTTTTATTGACTAGAAAAAAAGAGTTTGATATCTAAATCACATGTGTTGATAGTTATTGTTGCAGATTTATTTCTCATTGTTTCTTGGCATTTATCATATGTAAATGGATTAGATACACCCTTAAATGATTGGAACATGAAGAAAAATTAATTAAATTTGATTATGAGTAGGTTAGAGAAAATGCCATGGTGAATGGAGAAAGATCCACATAGTTTTGTGAAAACTAGTATAAAACCCTTAATAACAGACTTGTCCATGAGGTTTGATTATAACTTCAAATTCAACTGTCCAAAAATTCTAAAAATATGATATTATGAATTAAATTCATATTCATTTGAAATGATTTTTGTTTCATAGTGATTGGTTATGGCACGTGATGGATATTTGATGCCCTAATGTCAGAAACAATGGAATTTTCTAATTTTTTTATGACACTAAAATCAGTCTCTGTGCAAAGGTCAATCATTGTTACTTAACCATTCTATCTTGATGGTTTTTGGGTATGTTTTCGGAAACATAGTTTCCTACATCATTAGTGGAGCTATTTTTTTAGTGTTGTTTGGTTTATAATTTATGAGAAATAGAATGTAGTACTGTCAAAACTGTCAAGTAATGGAAGTCAGTCTTAAGTTTAAGTGTTTGATCTTTTGTGAGGTTTGATCATAAAATTTATTGATAATTGATGTAATGAAGGTAGTTGATTACTCCATTCATGTTTGAAGAGATCTGGTCAGTTTGTTGATCTTGTTTGCATATGGAAAGTGGTAAGGTTCTAATGTAAAAGACAAGGTTCAGATACTAATGAATGTTGACAGGGCTAATAAATGTGAGTTTGATTGAATCAAAGTACTAATAAAATATGGAATGTGAAAGGACTATTGTGATGAATAAATATGTATGCAGGTAAGGTTGGGTAATAAGAGATCCTAATGGTGAAGTTTGAGGATATGAAGGTAATTAAGATCTTTTGAATAAGTTTATTATTCCTAAAATCAAAAGATGAGTTTTGATTGTGATCTTGAAGTGTAAAAGTACAAATGACATTGTAAAATATTTGTTGAAACACCTTAATAATGAAAAAGGTATGATTTTAGGAGTATGCTAGGTTGATGGTTGAATGGATTCCTTAAGGAACATTGTTTGATTATTTTTTTGAGATATCCTAGGAAAAGGATAGAGAATGGAAGTTGATTGATTGTTGAAATATGATGGAATATGCCTCTAATGTGTTGTCAAGTTGATGAAATATTGATTGGATCAATAGGATTCTAGAAGTTTATGGATTTCCATGATTCTCTACATTAGAAACTTAGAGAACCACTCCTAATAGGAGGTTATATAGAAGAAAGCAGCTAGGTCAATCGACCATGCACCTTCTAATGTATGTGTTGCAAAAGTTGCAAGAAAGGAATCTACATCATCTGAGGAGGACATATTAGAATCTTTATCTAGATATTTTTATCTTTCATCTTGTCTTTATAGTCTCTACTATAGATTTTGGGTGTACAATAGTTCCAACACTTAGCCTTAGAATTTTTAAGATACATTTAGATCTAGATCATCATTTTCCTTCTCCTTTTCTTTGCCTTTGAATCTTCCGTAAAGTAAGAGAGCCTCTGCAATTGATCCAAAATATTTATCTATCCCAATATTAGAGGAAATAATCTTGATGGCCATCACAAGATGAACCTACAAATCTATAAATGAATAAAGAAGCGTGATGCAATGTTCATACTAGTCCATATTTACTCTAAAAAAATGTAACTAGGTCATGATCATATTGAACATGCTTAGGTGTATGGTTACAAAACCACATTTCTCCATCCTATGGGTATACAACATCTTATCAAGAAGGGATTATTTACCAAGGATTTGACCTATAAAATTTCTCTCAACTTCTTCCAAAGATCTTGTGTGGTGGATTCTTCATTTACATTTAACTTAAATCTACCAAGAAAAATAGATACCCTCCACTTTTTATTTTGTATCTCTTAATTAGCTACTTGATAAATTATAGTGGTTTTGGATCTACCTAAAAAACTTGATAGGAATTTATTTATGAACATATCCTTCATCTTGAGATGTCATACGTCAAAGTTGATGCTTATGAATCTCTCAATATCTATCATTGACATATTTTATTTCTTCTTATAATTGAATTTACATGTATTCATTCTCCTCCTTAATACAAGATTAGTACGAAAATATTATCCTTGCAACATAGAATTTGATTTGTTTATTTTTTGATATCAAATGAAACTAAAATTACACAAAAATATTATATTATAACATGATGATCCACATGGAGATAGTCTTGTTTGAAGGGAAACCTCACACTATAAAGTAAAACCAATAGTATTATTTAATAACTATGAGATTAAAATATAAAGATATACGATTTTGGAGTAATTTTGGTATAAATAATTGCAAACCTATTTTACATGTACATGGCTCAAATACAATAACCTAGTTTAAAGGAGATCCAATAGAGAAAACCATAAGTAGTAGACCACAAAAAATAATCCAATATCCTAACCTAAATATGGCACTAGAATTTAAGACCTAGATTCTAATGCTCCCTTCATAACAAGTCGACATGATAATAATGGTCTATTCTCATATATTTTCATAATTATCAATAAATCTATCTTAATCCACTCGCCAAACTAGGCACTCTTATGTGGCTCTACCTATAAAAAATTTCTTTAAAAATGGGGGTAAGTGCAAAAATATGGGTTACCAAAATGTCACCAATAACTTCTTTGGTTCCCCCAAAAAGGTATGGTATACATCATATCATAAATGGTACATGCCTTAGGGATTTTTGTGCCAAGTCTAAGGCTTGATCACACCAAGACTATATGGCACATACCAAATATGGCAATGAAAACATTATTAGTAAGTAAAGTCCACCAAGATAACTAAGAGGGGAGGGTGAATCAGTTATTAGATAAATACAAATTTTATCACCATTAATAGATTTCAACCATGTAATCAATATAACAAACAACCATAGAAATATAAACATACACAACAAAACAATAACACAAGATATGTTGACTAGGGAACCTCTTGATCAGAGAGTAAACCCCGGTGGGAATGATGCCCACAACAGATGTACCAATATAAAAATTCCTTGTGAGAGGATCGACTCTATTAAGAGCCCTATGAAATACATGTAGTACATATGAGTCCCTATTAGGAGACTTTGAATCCCTGTTAGAAGATTCTAACCTGGTTAGGAGTTATGGAAGACAAAAGGACCCACTGCCCAAACAACTTCAAGGGAAAGATCACTGAACACATTGTCCAACTGATCTCTATATTACTCAAACAGAATAATACCAATAATTATTGATCTCAGCAACTTATATTTTCTCCTCTATCTGTACCAAACCACACCAACTGCTTCACCAGATCTCAATATCAGATCTCTGTAATTTGCATATCCTCTTACAACATATATTACTCAATCTCACAATTGCTTACACATACTCTCTCTCTACAATGAAGGAAAACAATCCTTCCTTTATACCACACTCAAATAATTACAAATGAGACAACCAAAAAGGCTTAACCAATTACAAAATATAAACCTTCATATGTTACATAATATTTCATAATTACATAAAAACTATCAGCTTTCAGAAAAAATAAATCTCCACTCATGCGACCTCTAACCATGTTGTCACATCCTTGTCACTACCACAATGTCTTCATCAACTGTACAACTTTGCATGCCTAGATTCTATCCTGATTAGGAGATATCATCCAGTTACCACAAACTTCTTCTCAAGATCACTGCATGAATACTACTTCCACTGAATTACACATAACTTTCATTAATAATTGAATTTTTGTATGCGCTCTTAACCATGATCTCAAGACACAATATAGAGTAAGTCCTTAACTCCACATAGCTTGATCTTAAATACTCCACATGTGCTAATTCAAACATTGTCTACTTCTCTGCTAATCTTTAGTAGATCACTGTGTTGACATCAATGATAGCTGCAGTCATGAATGCAACATACAACTACTACAAAATGACTCTAAATACTCCCCCATAGGACATATTTAGCATTCATTCCTAACAATCTCCCCCATTGGCATTGATGGAAACATAGATGAAAAAAGATCCATGTTCCATAAATACCAAACTACAATGATACTGCTCTAAAACATTTTGAAATCCTCTTCATTAATCAAATCAATCAATCTTTTCACATCCTCTTCATCAATCAAATCATTCAATATTTTCACATCCTCTTCATCAATCAAATCTTTTTAGGTTTTTGCATTTGATATTGCTTCATCTCCTCCAGTAGATGTTTGTATTTTTCTCCCTCTTTTTATTCCTTCTTCTCTCTTTTTTCTTTCTCTTTTTTTGTTCTTTTTTTTTTTTTTTTTTAATAGATGATTTTTCATGTATCCTTCTTCCCCATTGACATCAATGAAAAAAGTAAGCATCGATATGTCAATCTAAAACCTCAACGTCAAAAGAAACTATTCAAAAAATACATTCACTAGAGTCCTTCATGACTTAGCTAAAAAATACACATACTCCCCCATAGAGGAAGTAATAACATCCAGACCAAAAAAGATAGAGCTCATATACCACTGGACTGATGCAATAATCTGCATCACTTCTCAAAAGTAGGCTGGGGCATAACCCCAAGCATACCTCTCAAATACTCAAATGTATCTTTAGGTAAGGGCTTTGTAAATATATCTGCAATCTTCTCTTTTGTACTTATATACTCAAGTCTAACTTCTTTCTCTGCAAACTTTCTCTCTTACAACATGATACTTTATTTTTATATGCTTTGTCTTAGAATGCAATACATGACTCTTAGACATAATTATTGTACTGGTGTTATCACAGTGTATAACAAAAGGCTCATCAAATTTGATTCCAATATCCTTCAATATTTGTTTCATTCATATTATCTAATTACAATTGTTTGTTGCTGCTACATATTTTTCTTCTATTGTGCTCTGTGAAATACAATTTTTTTTCTTTCTTAGCCAAGAAACCAATCTTCCTCCAAGAAAAAATGCTCCACCACTTGTACTTTTTTTTTCATCTACACTACCTCCCCAATCTACAATTCCAACCGCATGTGATATATCAGGTCTTGTATGAGTTAAATATTGTAATCCTCTAATCATAGATCTATACTTATTTTGTTCAACTGCAGGAGTTTCGTCTATGCTAGATAACTTAAATGACTAGTTATCATAGGTGTGCCAACTGGCTTACAATTTTCCAATGCAAATCTCTTTAATAAGTCATTTAGATACTTTGTTTGACATAAGTAAATACCATCACTATTCTATGTTATCTTTAATCCTAAAAAATATTTCATCTCACCAATCATTCTCATTTAAAATTTAGTCTTCATTTCATCTACAAATTTATCACTAGCTTCATCTTCTCCTCCAAAGATAATATCATCAAAAAAGATAATAACAATCAATAAACCATTCTCAATTTCTTTCAGATATAAATTACTATCTGTTGTGCCTTTAGCAAATTCCAATTTTATCAAATACTTATCTAGTCTTGCATACTAAGTTCTAGGTTCTTATTTCAGTCTGTATAAAGCTTTGTTTAGTTTACATACCATGTCTCCTTCATGAGTTAAGGGAAAACCTTCAAGCTGCTCAATGTAGACTTCTTCTAATTCTCCATTTAGAAATGTTGACTTCACATCCATCTGATATACTTTGAATTTCTTATAAGTTACATAATCCAAAAATATTCTTACCACTTCAATCCTTGCAACAGGTGGAAAAGTCTCTTCATAATCAATTCCTTCTTACTGTGAGTATCCTTTACATACCAGTCTTTCTTTGTTCCTTACAATTTCTCCTTGTTCATACATCTTATTTCTGAATACCCATTTAGTTCCTATAACATTCTTATCTTTAGGTCTAGGGACCAATTCCCAAGTCTTGTTCTTTTCAATTTGATCTATTTCTTCCTTCATTTCTTTAATCCAATTTTCATCTTTACAAGCTTCATCAATAGATTTAGGTTCAATTTGAGAAATTAAACATAGTTCTTCTTGTACTTTATTCCGTGTCAGAACTCCTTTTTCTATGCTCCCAATAATCTAGTCAACAGGATGATTTCTTGCTAGATTCCTGTTAGGTGTCACTATCTTAGTTCTTGTTTCACCTCCAAGTTTTTCTCTAGGTTATTCTCTTATTTCCTCAATGTGACTCTCATTTTAAAAATCACTGTCAATTTCATAAAATAATTCAATATTTTCTTGATCAATTCTAGGTCGAATTCCTTCATCTGATTCATAATCAAGCATTCTTTCCTGAATTTTGAACTTTTCATCAACTTTAACATTTGCGCTCTCAACAATAGGTTTAGTTATTTTATTGAAACATCTATAAGCTTTTCTTTTCAATGAATAACAAAGAAATATACCTTCATCACTTCTAGGATCGAACTTTCCAATGCCATCATCTCTCTTTATATAACACTTACTTCCAAAAATTCTAAAATACTTAACTAATGGTGCATGTCCAAACCATAATTGATAAGGTATCTTGTTTGTGTCTACTCTGATTTGTACTCTGCTCATTGTATATACTATTGTATTCATTTCTTCTCTCCTGAATGTCTTCGCCAAATTATTCTCAAATAACATAGCTCTTGCTGCTTCAGTTACTGATATGTTCCTTCTTTCTATAATACCATTTTGTTCAGGTGTTCTGGGGGCTGAAAAGTGTCTCTTAATACCATTCACTTCACAAAAAGTGTTAAATTCCTTTGAAGTAAATTCTCCACCTCTATCTGATCTTAAACATTTAATCTTCATTCCAGATTCATTCTCAACTTTGTTCTTAATTACTTTAAACTTATCAAATGCTTCAGATTTTTATTTAAGAAATGCAATCCACATCATTCTTGTAAAATCATCAACAAGAATCATAAAATACCTTTCACCATAGAATCCTCTAGTCCTTGTGGGACCACTCAAATCTGTATGAACAATTTCCAACTTCTTTGCTGATGTGAACTTCTTACTCAAAAATGAACTTATCTTATGCTTAGCCATCACACATTCTTTGCAAATCATAATAGTAGGTTTCATAATCTTAGGAAAATCTCTTACTGCAAGTGTAGTACTTTCACAATGTTATCAAGGTTTATATGACAAAACCTTATGTGCCATAGCTAACTGTCATCAATTTTAGTAATCAAACATGTCATCTCTCTAGGGTTCAATTGAAATACATTAGCTCTGGTTCTTGATCTAGTTCCAATCAAATTACCATCCTTATATTTGATCACACAAGTTTTCTTAGTAAACCAAACTTGATATCCCTTATCAACTAACTGTCCAACACTCAAAAGGTTATGTTTCAATCCATCCACAAAATAAACATCATCAGTGTTAGTATTTCCATCAAGAGTAATAGATCTTATTCCTTTTATCAAGCAAGGTGCATTGTTTCCAACTCTAACTACTCCTCCATCATAATTGTTAAACTTTATAAAATTCTTCATGTCTCCATTCATATGATGTGAACAACCACTATCTATAATCCAATTAGATCTCTTTTCTACTTGGGAAACTAAACACTTTTCTTCTCTAACTTCAGTTTCAGAGTTTTCTTCTTTTATTTCTATAAATCCTATCATCATTCTCATTATCACTTTTACTTAGGGATTTCTCAATATTAGCTTCAAATTCTTCATCATTAGCATAGTAACATTCTTTAGATCTTCTAGGTTTAAATTTCTTCTTATATTTCTTTACTCTCTTAGGACATTTAGATGGAAAATGACCATATTCTTGACAAGTCCAACATTTAAATATTTTCTTACCTTCAGGTTCTCTTTTCACAAGCAAGGCAATTCCTTCTTCAATCTTTCTATTTTTTTCGGTCTTAGATCTGCTGCTACCAGCATAATCTTCACTTACACTAATGCTTCTTGACAAGGTAGGGTGAACACTAAGTGTGTTGAATGTTGTCTCAATTCTAGGTAGATCTCCCGACTATCTCAAGCTTATCTCTGCTACTTCCAGTCTTCCAAGAAGAGTTTCTCTAGTAAAGTTCTCAGTAGAAGGTATAACTTGTTCAATTATCTGTGCTATATGCTTAAATACAGGAGTTAATGTCTTTAGAATCTTCCATGCTTAAATACAAGAGTTAATGTCTTTAGAATCTTCCATATCACTTCATTGTCAGTCTTATTTCCTTCACAAGTTTTGATACTTGTAACAATCTCTGACATTCTACCAATATAACTTCTAACAGATTCATCTTCCATCATTCTTATATCTTCAAATGCACATATCTAATTATGTAATCTGACTCTCTTTGCATGTACATCACCTTCAAAAGTAGATTGTAAAGATAACCAAATTTCATGAGATGTCCTTATATATTTTACCTGACTGTATCCATTCTCTGGAAGGGCTAACAAGAATGCTTCTCTAGCAAGTATGTTACACATGAACATATCTCTTTCCTCATTAGCACATTCTTCAATTTTTTCTTCTTTAATGATAGTCTTTGCATTCTTTGTGATTAATCAGTATCTTGGTCCTAAACATAGAAAATGTGTCTTCATCTTTTCTTTCGAGCTATCATAGTTTACTCCAACAAAATTAGGGCTTTCTTTCCTGAAATGATTCACCATGGATCTCCTTAAGTTGTTAAACTTTTCCTTCAAGGACCTGTCGCTCTAATACCAATTGTTAGAAAGTAAAGTCCACCAAGATAACTCAGAGGGTGGGGTGAATCAGTTATCAGATAAATATAAATTTTATCACCATTAATAGATGTCAACCATGTAATCAATATAAAAACAACCAATATAGAAAGATAAACATACACAATAACACAAGATTTGTTAACTAGGGAACCTCTTGATCAAAGAGTAAACCTCGGTGGGAATGATGCCCACAAAAGATGTACCAATATAAAAATTCCTTGTGAGAGGATGGACTCTGTTAAGAGCATTATGGAATACCTTCAGTACATATGAGTCCCTATTAGGAGACTTTGAATCCCTATTAGAAGATTCTAAGCCAGTTAGGAGTTATGGAAGACAAGAGGACCCACTGTCCAAATAGCTTCAAGGGAAAGATCACTGAACACACTATCCAACTGATCTCTGTATTACTCAAACAAAATAATACCAATAATTAATGATCTCAGCAACTTATATTTTATCCTTTGTCTGTACCAAACTACACCAACTGCTTCACTAGATCTCAATATCAAATCTCTGTAATTTGCATATCCTCTTACAACATATATTTCTCAATTCTATAATTCCTTACACATAATCTCTCTCTACAATAAAGGAAAACAATACTTCCTTTATAACACACTCGAATAATTACAAATGATTTGGCCAACAAGGCTTAACCAATTACAAAATATAAACCTTCACACATTACATAATATTTCATAATTACATAAAAATTGTCAGCTTCCAGAAAAAATAAATATTCACTCATGCGACCTCTGACCATGATGTCACATCCACATCACTACCATAATGTCTTCATCAATTGTACAACTTTTCATGCATAGATTGTATCCCAATTATGAGATATCATCCAGTTACCACAAGCTGCTTCTCAGGAACATTGCCTAAATATTGCTTCCACTGAATTACACATAACTGTCATGAATAATTGAATTTCCATATGCACTCTTGACCATGATCTCAAGACACAATATAGAGTAATTCCTCAACTCCACATAGCTTGATCTTCAATACTCCATGTGTTCTAGTTCAAACATTGTCTTCTTCTCTGCTAATCTCTAGTAGATCACTGTGTTGACATCAATGATAACCACAGTCATGAATGAAACATACAACTACTACAGAATGACTTCGAATACTCCCCCATAAGAAATATTCAGTATTCATTCCTAACAAACATGCCTTCCCGTTGGCTCTCTCTCTTGTGCCCACTTTAGTCAAGTTCTTCAAACTCAAGGGAAATGCAATATCAGAGCGAGAATATATACATGAAATATAACATTTAAGTATAAGTCATATTTCAATATGTGTTCTTCCTTTCTTATAATTTAAGTTATACTTCATGTATATATTGTCAAAATATTTGAGAGTAGGTTCAAGTCTCTAGGATATATAATTTAGATTCTATATTTTTGAAGATCATATAAAATTTAAGACTTGGTCAAATTTCATTAATCAATGTGGTCGTATCAAAATTCTCTTTCTCTCTCTATCTTGTTCTCTTTATCTCCACAAACTCTAGACTTATATATCTTATTCTCTTCTCTCTCACATCTTTCTCTCCCTTCTCTCTCCCCTTCATAGGTCTCTCCCACCCTCTCTCCCTCACTCCCTTTACTTCCCTCCCTACCCCATCTCTATTTTTTTCTCTCCCCATAATTCCTGACATTCTCTCTATTATTATTTCTCTCCACTCTATATCCCTTATCTCAATTACTATGTCTCACTCCCACCCTATATCTCTATGTCCCTAGGTCTCTCCCTCCCTTAATATCTCTCTCTCTACCCCTCCCTCCATACCTCATTAAACATCTCTCTCTCTCTCTCTCACACACACACACACACATCTATTAGGGAGAGTGTGAGAGAGGGGGAGATAGGGAGAGAGATGGATGATAGGGGGATAGAGGGGAGATGTGGAGAAGAGGGAGATAAGGGTAAAAATGAGAGAGTGAGATGGGGGGAAGAGAGAGAGGGAAGGGAGAAAGGATTTAGGGAGAGAAGGGAAAGAGGGAGAAAGTGAGATATGAGGAAAGAGAGAGAGGGAAAGAGAGAAAGGGATAAAGAATTTATATGTTAGGACTTATGGTTATAGGGTTTAGTGTTTGGGGTTTTGGGACTAGTATAGGGTTTAGAGCTTACAATTATAGGGTTTAGTGTTTACAATAGAGAGAGAGAGAGGGAGAGGAGAGATGAAGGAGATGTAAGGAATATGGAGAGAGAGAGAGAGAGAGAGTTATGTTTATAGGGTTTAGGGTTTAGTGTGTTAGGATTATTGAATTTTTGCATTTCATGGTTGGGTCTACAATATCAATTTTTTCAAGATGTTCACAAATATAAAATTTGGCTAAGTGTTTGTCCATTTATATAATATGGTAATCACCTTATGTTTTCAACATGATCTTTTTAACTATCTTGATAAAAATTACTTATCCATTTATGGGTTTGTTGTCATTTCAAAACTAACCCCCTTGTTTATTCCTTACGATTTTTATGGGTTAGATAAGTCACCCTCACATCCTCGCATAGTGTTTAATTTATTTTCCATATTGGTTGTGAGCCTACAGGGTAGT
>BSBK01007308.1:7500-15000 GCA_027943335.1 Chamaecyparis obtusa | reverse complement strand
CTATTCACAACTTCTATCTGTCCATCGATTTGTGGGTGAAATGTAGAACTATATTTCAACTCAGTACCAAAATTTCTCCAAAGAGTCTTCCAAAAGTATCCAACAAATTTATTGTCTTGGTCAAAGATAATACTCCTTGGTAATCTATGCAATTTGACAATTTCCTTAAAGAAAAGATCTGCTACATGTACTGCATCTGATGTCTTTCTAAAAGGTATAAAATGTTTCATTTTAGAAAATCTATCCGCAACAACAAATATAGAATCATTACCTCTTATTGTCTTTGGTAAGCCAAGAACTAAATCCATATTGATGTCAATCCAAGGTTTCTCAGGTATAACAATCAGTGTATATAATCTAGTATTCTAACTTACTCCTTTTGCAACTTGACAAACTCCACAAATTTTCATAAATTTTTGAACATCTTTATACAACTATGGCCACATGTATTTCTCCTTAAGCAAATTCAATGTCCTATCAGCACCAAAATGTCCAGCCAAACCACTACTATGTTTCTCCTTTATCAAATTAGTTCTCATTGGTCCTCTTAGTATACACAATTGAATACCTTTAAAACAACATACCTCTTGCATAAAATATTCATCCCATTTAGTACTTGATTGATCTTGAATAGGTTCTCTACACTTTCTCCATGGATCAGAAAAATCAGGATCAAATTCATAAGAAAATCTCATGTCATCAAAGCCTAGGACTTCAATTTTCATCTCGATCATCAAAGATCTTCTTCTACTCAATGCATCAAAAACTCGGTTAGTGACTCCACTCTTACACTTTATCACAAATGTATAACTCTATAAATACTCAACCCATTTCATATGTCTCTGATTCAAATTATTTTGACTACCCAAATATTGTAAAGCCTTATGATCAGTATACAACACAAATTCACTCAGTATCAAATAATGTCTCCATTTCTTCAGTTCTTTAACAATAGCATATAATTCTTGATCATACATAGAATATTTCCTTTTTGCATCATTCAACTTTTTTACTAAAGAAAGCAACAGGTTTACCTTCTTGACTCAACATAGCTCCAATTGCACTACCACTTGCATCACATTCCACTTGAAATACCTTATTGAAATCAAGTAATGCCAAAATAGGCAATTCAACAACCTTCTACTTCAGAGTCTCAAAACTTTTATCATCTCCATGTGTCCACTTGAATTTTCTTTTATCTCCTCTCATAGTCTCAGTCATAGCATTACAAATTGAGTTGAAATTCCTAATGAACTTTCGGTAAAAACTTGCCAAACCATGAAATGATCTTACATCACTAGCATTCATATGTGTAGGCCAATTCAAAATAGCTTCAACCTTTTTAGGATCCATTTTCAAACCATCAGCTAAAATTACAAATCCCAAATACACAATCTCCTCTTTCATGAATGAACACTTTTTCAGATTTATCAGCAACTTTTATTTTTTCAATCTTTGCAAAACTTTTCTAACATGTATCAAATGTTCTTCTCTTGTCCTACTGAATATCATAATATCATCAAGATATACAATAACAAACTTACCCAAGAATTTATTCAAAACTTCATTCATCAATCTCATAAAAGTACTCAGTGCATTAGTTAAACCAAAAGGCATAACCAACCACTCATTAAAACCTTCTTTTGTCTTGAAAGTAGTCTTCCATTCATCACTTTCTCTGATTCTGATTTGACGATACCCACTTTTCAAATCAATTTTGGTAAAATACTTTGATCCAATCAAACTATCCATTATGTCATCCATTCTCGGTATAGGAAACTTATACTTCACTGTTATCTTATTGATTGCTCTGGAATCAGTACACATTCTCCATTCTCCATTCTTCTTAGGTGCCAATATAGTAGATGTTGCACAAGGACTCAAACTTTCTTTGATCAAACCTTTCTACAACAGTTCTTGAATCTGTCGGTTCAATTCTTGATTCTCGGTAGGTGTCAACCAATGAGGTGCCTTATTCGGTAAACTAGCTCTAGGAATAAGATCCATGAAATAATCAATGCTTCTCTTCAGTGGAAAACCATCAGGTACATTATCATAAATGATTTCAATGTACTCGGTGAGTAACTTATCAATCTCCCGAGGGACACTATCTTCTATTTTCTTACTTGGTTTGTTAGGAATGACAACAAAACATACATCACTCCTCTTCAAATCCTTAACAAACTTTCTTCCTTCCATCAAGAAAACTTTCATAGATGTGCAAACATTACTAATAGGTTCTTCCATCAAAGGTAACAAGATTTTTCTTCTCCCATTAGCCCAAATAGTATATTTATGCAATCTCCCAAGGTCTACCCAACAAAATATGACAACAATCCATAGGCATGATATCACATAACACCTTATCATAGTACTTTCCAATTTTCAAATTCACATGACATTGTGCACTTATCAAGAGTGTATGCTCATCTTTGATCCATGAAATCTGATAGGGCTTTAGATGTTCCAACCTTTTCAACTACAACTTTGTGACCATCTCCTCAAATGCCAGATTCTCTGAGCTACCACTATCAATGATTACCTTCCAAACTTTGTCAGAAACTCTACACCTGGTTTTGAACAAAATTTTCCTTATTGGATCTTCCTTTTTACATTCATTCCAAATTTCTCTCCTAACCATCAAGTTATTTTCCTTCTCAGGTTCATTCGGTGACTCTTCTTGCACCAAAGCATTTCTACTACTACCAGCCTTCTTACTTGCATGTGTACACTCAAATGATCTATGTCCTTCTTCTCCACAATTGTAACAAGTTCCTCAGAAACCACCTCAGTAGTTACTACCTCTACCTCCACTAGTACATTTGACCTTATTTTTCTACCAACATTTTTTGACCATCAATTAAAAAGGTTTAAGTTGGTCGGATTATAGAAGGAAATCATTCTTTCTTTTTTAAGCCATGCCCATGTTGGTCAAGATTTTGACCAATACCATGTATGTCAAAATATTGACTAACACAAGCATAACTTTAAAAAAAAAAGTTCATTTCTCATTTCATTTTTATGGGAAAATTTGAAGGAGGACTACAGCACAAGAAGGAGGACAAATTTCTCATTTCATTTCCATCTTTGAATAAGGTTTGGTTATCTTTCGAATATGTCATTTTTTGTTTCAGGCTTAGGGTTAATCATTGTAATAGATAGACAAATTTGATGTCACTACAGAAATGACAAAGCATAGCCATTGTCCTTGACCCTGTCATGAAATCACGGTCCTAATTTGTATTTTATCCACTGGTTTTCTAATGCCACGGGATGAAAGTCAAATTAGGGTAATGTATCATAATACACCCAACACTCAGAATTGTATGGGTTGTTGAGTTACTTCCTGGACAAAACCCTAGGCTAAATATAAGCCATGTATTTAGCTCAGGGTCAGTCATTGTAATAGATAGACAAATTTGATGTTGCTATAGAAACATTTTGATATGTCCATAGAGTGTTTGTTTGGTTAGTGAGGTGTTTCATTATACATAGTCTACTGATTCGAAAGATAGAATGATTATTTTCTACAAAATCACTTTACAAATTGTTATTCGAAACTCTTGAATTAGTTGTTGATAGTCATGTTCTTTTTTTTATTCACAGTCTATCATTTCTTAGCAAATACAAATATGTAACTGCAGTCTCAGATTTCAAATTGTCATAGTTTGGTTAGCACTATCAAAACAAAGTGATTCTCTGACAGGTCAAAAGCATAGCCATTGTCCTTGGCCCTGTCATGAAATCACG
Source organism: Chamaecyparis obtusa (assembly GCA_027943335.1). Classification (NCBI taxonomy): domain Eukaryota; kingdom Viridiplantae; phylum Streptophyta; class Pinopsida; order Cupressales; family Cupressaceae; genus Chamaecyparis; species Chamaecyparis obtusa. The sequence goes on along the minus strand of BSBK01007308.1, from coordinate 11,250 downwards.
ACCCTAATTTGTATTTTCTCCACTGGTTTTCTAATGCCACTAGATGAAAGTCAAATTAGGGTAATGTATCATAATACACCCAACACTCAGAGTTGTATGGGTTGTCAAGTTGCTTCCTAGACAAAATCCTAGGCTAAATATAACCCATGTATTTAGCCAGAGAAGGGAAAATATGTCTGCAGTAGTATAATATTGGAAGGTTTTGAAATTGAGTCATAGATCGGGTACGTGGATCTCTGAAACACAAATTTTTTCTTAGTGATTGTAACCACTAACGATACCCACTATTTAAAATAGTCTTGATAGATCCCAATCTAACTTGATCAATTAGATTTGGAGGGTCTCTGGGATAGTCGACAATGCTAGAGAACATTGGTTAAAATTGTTTGAAGACTTAGTGGCATATTGATAGACAACTATCAGGCATAAACCACACCTCCACCATGGGTATCTACTAGCCGTGTGATGCTCTTTATGATCATGCAGGTTTGGATCATCAAAAAGCTGGGAGATAGAAGCTGCGCGATGCCCTAGGAGGACTGGTTCAACAAACCAAGTCTCCACCCTTCACCTATGGCCTTAGCCACTAAACCCTCACTCCTAGAGGCCCAGTTCCTAGGGTCTATTGAAACAGTCCTCTAAACTCATTCCCAAATTAAAACAACTACATAAACACTTCATAAATACTCCCCCTTTACAAACTTCATCACCAAAACTCTTCATCCTTGAAGAAAACCAGTTTCCATTTGACTTGCGTCAAACTGGGCATGTTCTCTGTGTAGCTCATGGATTTTCTCTATTTCTCTTTTCTTGAATATATCTTTATGTGGTTTGGAAGTTGTGCTCATAGATCTTAGAAGATAATATATTCTCTACATTTCTAAGAATATTAGAATTTCCTCTTATAGCTTGGGGAATATTATCATATTTTTTGCAAATTACTTCCCTTCAAGTTTTATATTCTCAACTTAATAACACCAACTATGACTCTAATTGATAGGCATCTCAAAGATTGGTTGATTAGTTGCATATGGTGATAGAATTCTTAGTTTCAATATGTTTGTACTAGCCTAATTAATGTGACAGTGTGTTGATGGTGTTGAAGGAATGTTTAATATCATTTGATATTCCTTTATGGTCAAGATGACATCTTTATTCCGTTCTAGTACTATTTGATGATTGAACTAAATAATTAAGAGGATAAGAGGTTTGTTTGCATGAACTAAACTGATTGTAGATCTGTTTTGAAGTTTACAATAGCTTTGAGAAGTGTGTCAATATGTTTTGGGCTTCATTTATCTCTAGGATTGGTTATCTTTCACTTTCCCTTCATTGTATAAGTTTTTGGGGCCAACATATTTGGTCGTCTTACATTTCATGTTCATACATTTTAATGTGGCTGACTTGGAAAAGTCTGTTTGAGCATGCAAAGGATATAATGAAAGATCAAATCATTTAGAATGTGAGAAATTTTTGGAAGTGCGTTGAATTGTGAAGTGTGTGAGAAAAATGCCAAATGATTATTGAAAGAAATGAGCTGAAGGTATCTACATTCAAAAGTGTTTGAAGTTTCAAGTAGTGTGATAAAGGTTGCTAATGGTACACATTTGTTGTGGTGGATTTTTTTTTTTTGTTCTTTATGTAATATTTTAAGGTTGTAGCCTCATCCAAATTTTATCATTAAAATTGAGTACTAAAATATCTTTGGTATAACCATAAAGCCATTATTTCAGGGAGTAGTTTATTCCTTGTGTTTTAGATGTAAAATAATTTATGTAAATTATTGTATATTGTGGCTTTTCTCACTGTGGTTCTTCCCTAGCTAGGTTTTCCATATAAATCTAGTGTTCACTTGTGCAATTGTGTAGAATTCGTTATTCTTTCATTATTGCATTGCTGCTGATTCATGAAGTAAATATGTTGACATACGAAGTAGTAAAAAGTTTAAGGTTTTATCATACAATTTGTTCAACTCCCCCCACTTTGTTGTCTTGTGTGCTCAAAAATAAAGAAATACTACAAGCAGATCAAAAGAGAGCTTGACAAGTGTCCATATTATAATGAATGAGACAACACATGTTGAATAAAACTCAATCTAAATTGCACTCCTATGTTCAAAGAATAAATGAATAAAAAATCTTTATATAACTAATTAGATAATTTTTCCTAATTACCCCCAACATATTTTATCTTTTGGCTAGCCTCGTACTTTACCTACATTATTTTATGATATTCTATGATATGCCATAAACTATTGATCATGCATTTACCATTATCTAGATACAAAGATGAATTAGGGAGTCTTTTGGGTTTCATTGCTCACAACAAAGTTATGTGGAATGATTATATGGATATTTTGACTAGAAAACATACATGAATATCAAAACTTAATATATTGGACTAATTTTTGTGGTAGTAAAGAAACTTGATTGAAGTTTATTACGAAACTTGGTCAAGTAAATCTATAATAATTTAAGACATGAATTTTTTGGTGGCCCAAAACACATTATTTTAACAACTACTGTATTCTATTTTATCCTCCTACCATCCATATTAGATTTGACTTTGAACTAACAACATCATAAAGAAAACTTCAAACTACCAAACTGACTGTACCCTACTAGTCGTTGTCCTAGGAATACCAATCCAATATTCCTAATTCAAAATGCAATGAAATAGTAAAAAGAAGGTGTGGAAAGGTAAGAAATAACTAATAAAATGTTTTTACATTGAGAACCAATCCCAAACACGTTTCAATCCATCCTAGGAACTCACTATTCCTAGACTGTACCGTGAGATAGAGAGTAAATTATAGAGAATAAATATAGTTTTATTGATAAAAAAACTTCACTACAATACTTTGTCTCCCAACACCAACTCTAGATACATCCTACCCATGCCTACACCTACCAAATAGGCTTCCAAAGCCGGTTACCTTCCATGAGTATTGAGTTAATTGAAATCAGGACACTCCAAGTTGTTCGAAAATGTTGTCTTACTCGATAAATCAATTCCACCTTGAGTTTTGACTTTCCCACTCAAAATTCACTTGGTCAACTACAACTTGATTGCCACGTGGAAACCTATAATTGTCTTTCTAGTCCTCCTATCCTCCGTATCTTTCCCTACGTGGATCCTTTTTTGTGATCCCAAACACTTTCTCTTTCCTTGTCATCGTAGACCATAGGATCACAAACATTCAAAACCTATCATCATCAGTCCCCATTAGCTGATCTTACATAGCTTGAACAAAAAAGGGAAACATGATCTTGCAAAACCCTTGTACAGGATAGTTAAGAACCAGAATACATCTTCATAAAATCTATGCTACTTAACCATATTCTCATTGATTCATGACTATCATTGATTCATGGATTTTATTTTCTAGTAAGGAGAATTGATACTTCATCATGGCTTCAATTTTCCTTTAGACATGACTCTTTTTAACATTAACACCAGTATAGGTGTCTTCACCAAGTCCTTTAACTTGACTTCATATAAAATCCAATTATAATATAGTTGGATTTGGAACTAGTTTTCATCTTATTTTCATGAATGTCTTTATGAATCTAGCAGCACATTTTTATGTTGTTCCAAGACACATTTCTATTGGAGTTTTATTTGAATGAATCTAGAAGTATATTGGAAGATTTTGAAGGGAGAGTTAAATTTGTTTTGGCACTGGTTTGGTGCCTTTTTTATTGAGTATATGGAAAGTTATGACAAATTTACTAAAACTTGCTAGAATAT
>BSBK01007308.1:0-2500 GCA_027943335.1 Chamaecyparis obtusa | reverse complement strand
TCACTAATTCCTATGAAAAAACTTGCTTATAGCTCGACCTTTGCACTGAGAACAAACTCTCCACCTTTTTAATAGCCATCCTACGATGCCGCTTTGGGATTGACATCACATATCCCTTGGTTATCTAAAGACCACATAACTCTGCATAGAGAGCTTGCAGGTCTGTTCAGCATGAACAAAGATTGTAACTCCATCCACATGTGGGACGGTTTTACTCTTTGGAGCCTACATAAGATGTGAATCTATGAACTAGCTCGCCAACTTTTTTATTTCAAAACCAACTACCACTGCAAGATAGTTGTGGGTTCCCATGACTTGTGAGTACATTCCACCACCTTTTCTCCATGAAACCTCAATAGCCGAGTTGCATGTTTTCTCAACATACGTTGCCCCTTGGAAATGACATGCAATGTTCCAGACAAGATAGATAGGACATGAACCATCCACCACCTTTGATAATCTTTGAGACCAAGGTCTAATGATAGTGAACTTCAACAGTCACTTTGGGAAGTGACATATCATAACACTCGGTTGTTCCAAAAAAAAATGTCCCTACACATAGACACCTCTCACTCTTGAGTCTCCTTCGACATATGACTATCAAAGTATCTCCTTCAGCCTCCACACGGGTGTAACAACTCCACCACCTTACCTGATGCTATTGCATACATGGCACCCACACAAGGTTATGTAACAGTTCTTGCAAAACCGTTTCCAAACTTAATTGCATTAGAGAATCCACACATCGATTTTAAATCAGTCTTTGTCAACTACGATATAAAACCAAACCGACACTATCATCCATCTTGGGACTACTAGAAAAGACCAATGCATTAGAAAAATAGACTATTAAATATCATTTATAACCCACTCAAGAACCCAATTCATTCCTCTACTGGTTTCTTTCATTAAAAGCACAAAAACACTAAACATCTAGTAACCGAATCAAATAGGAAACTACAAAACTAAAATGCAAGGGATATAAAGAAAAGACTATAAAAACTAAAAACACTAGCTTACGAAACTAATACATAAAACCTTCAAATGCATTACATAACATGAATGGCTCTCTGGTTTTTAACCAGAGAGTTGATCCTTTCCCCACACTTTTCACTCTCTTTTTCCTATATCCCATAGCTTCCCTGGCTCTATCTATATCCTATTTGGTTACATTCCCATCTCTTTATAGGGATGAATCCCTTTATCGAGATGCTTGAATAGTTATAAAAACTATTTTACATTACCCTCTTTCTGGTTCATTACAAAATAAATAACTTTAATGAAAAGTTAAATGACTGAAATATGCAATGTGGTGAGATGTTGAGGTGCCTCTGCACCATACTCCCACATTTAAAAGATTTCCAAGTCCCTTTGGAAATTGGCTACCATGATGATGCCTCCACGAATTCCTTTATGGGTTTCACCTATGACTCCTCCAAATGGAGTGGATGCTGGTCACTATCCACCATGCTTCCTGTTGCTTCACACAACTTCTATATTTCCATCTTGCCCACCCAAGATCCTGGAAGATGCTGACCACCCTTCTCTTAGTGGTTGCTCGCGTGCACCTTCTACCTAGGCTCATCTTGATGGAGACAATATCAAGACCACCTGCTGAGATCTTCTCACAAGAACAACTTCGTTCTTTTGCAGCTTCGATGGATCACTCTTGCGACCAGTGAAAACTCTACCACCAAAACACCAGACCTTTCGCTGGCTCTGATACCATTCTGATGCGGATGAGCATCAAGACATTTTTCTATATCTACAAATACTTTGAATGAGCATACTCAAATCTTCCAATTCCACTTTATCTTCCTTCAATGCTCGGTTTATGGTCACTAATTCCTATGAAAAAACTCGCTTATAGCTCAGCCTTTGTAGTGAGAACAAACTCTCCACCTTTTTAATAGCCATCCTATGATGCCACTTTGGGATTGACATCCCATATCCCTTGGTTATCTAAAGACCACATAACTCTGCATATAGAGCTCGCAAGTCTGTTCAGCACAAACAGAGATTGTAACTCCATCCACATGTGGCATGGTTTCACTCTTTGGAGCCTGCATAAGATGCAAGTCTATGAACCGGCTCGCTAACTTTCTTATTTCAAAAGAAACTACCATTGCAAGATAGTTGCGGTTTTTTCCATGACTTGTGAGTGCATTCCACCACCTTTTCTCCATGAAACTTCAATAGTCGAGTTGCATGTTTTCTCAACATACGTTGCCCCTTGGGAATGACATGCAATGTTCCAGACAAGATAGATAGGACATGAACCATCCACCACCTTTGATAATCTTTGAGACCGAGCTCTAATGACGGTGAACTTCAACAGTCACTTTGGGAAGTGACATATAATAACACTTGGTTGTTCCAAAAACAAATGTCCCTACACATAGACACCTCTCACTCTCGAGTCTCCTTCAACATATGACTGTCAAAGTATTTCCTTCAGCCTCCGCACGAGCGTAACAACTCCACCACCTTACCCGATGTT